>JADRCD010211859.1:10645-27847 GCA_019843815.1 Montemys delectorum | reverse complement strand
TATGGATGGAAGCTTGCTGGTGTGCCTCTATGGATGGAAGCTTGCTGGTGTGCCTCTGTGGCTGGAAGCTTGCTGGTGTGCCTCTATGGTTGGAAGCTTGCTGTGTATCTCTATGGATGGAATGAGAACAGATGTAGATACACTAAAGGGTGCTATTCCAGTCAGGCCACCTGCCCAGTGGATATAACCAGAGGGTCCTTACTATAGCCAGGACATCTGCCTGCTGCTTGATTTCATTATATCTCTTTCAAGCAAAATATATTCTATTTTGGTATGCTCAAGGACTGGTCATTTGCTTTTTTAAAAAAGATTAATTATGATTAATATTGGGATGAGCCAATGCTATTAGTTAGAATTTCATATTTTTCCCAAGTGATTTCAGAAATGGACAAAACTGTGAAAATGGACAAAACGCTCACGTTTCCCAAATTGGAGGAAAATCTTAGTTAATAACTGGTTGGTTTTCAGAGTCGTTGCATGTGTTTTCCCCAGATTCCTCACAGGGCTGGAGAGACGGCTTGGTGGTTGATGCTCAGTGAGCATGCCCAGAGCACTGGGTTCCAGTCCCTACTGCCACACAAAGCAGGGGAGGTGGTATGCCTTGCAAGCCCAGCCTGAGAGCAAACAGCGGAGGCAGGAGGATCAGAAGCTCCAGGGCATACTTGATGCAGAGTGATTTTTAATCCAGACCTGGATGGATTAAAAACTAGAGGGCTGGGACAGGGGCTAAGAAAGGAGAAGGGGGGAGGGAGAAAGGAAGGGAAGGAAAGGAAAGAGAGAGAGAGAGAGAGAGAGAGAGAGAGAGAGAGAGAGAGAGAGAGAGAGAGAGAGAGATCATAAATAGCTATGCATCCTTCTGAGGTCCTGTGAAAGGGCCCTGCTCCCCCTGCTCGGGTGTTTCTGGGCTCCTCAGACAGCAGATCACTGCTCCCTGATCACATGGCATTCTCTGTGTGTCAGACAGATTCTTCAGCACACAGTGTGTACTATGAAAGCATTAATAGGTGTGTGTGCCCGCTGTGTATATGAGAAGGCAAGCCACTGCCCCAGGGCCAGCCCTAGCCAAGCGCAGCCTCTTCATTGACTCCCTACAAAGGCTTTCTTCCCTACCCGATGGAGACATGAGAGGATCGACATTCAGCATCACATGCCACCCCCAGGACACCAAGGGAGTCACCCACCCACCAGGCCTCGTCCCTCAGGTGTGTGAACTGCACCTCTGTAACCAGTTCCTGCACTCAAGGTGACAGATTTGCAAATACAAAGACACCCTAGCCAAGCAACTCACTGCTCCTTGAGGCCAACCAACTCCCCAGGGTGCCTATATTTTGGGGCACATGGAAATTGTACTTTAAGTCTAGGCATCTCTGGGTGCCACGGAGGGACCTGAAGCATCAGCTCTCTTGGGGGAAGATGGTATCACAAGAGGACCCAGTGGCCCAGGCCCCGGCCAAGGCCCCTCCCTCTCTGTCTCTCTGTCTCTGTCTCTCTCTCTCTCTGTTTCTCTATCTCTCTGCTTCACACTTTGAAAGGCCCACAGCAACAGTTTGGCCTTGATGCTGGTAACCACCTTAGCCTTCCAGAGAGCAGCCACACATCTCTCCTGGCTTCCTCAGCTCTGGAAAACAGTGATCTTGCTGGCCACCAAGCCAGGGCTTAGCAATCCTGTACCTGGGCCTGCCTCCCCTGGCCCTGTCTTGCCTCTCCGTGCTGTTCTACTGTCCCTCCATCCCTGCATGTCACTGAAGATCAGGGGTGGAAGGATTGTCCTCGGCCCTTCAGTTGCCAAGAAGTCTCCTCACGCCATGTTCCCATGCACACAACACCAGGTTATAGATAGACCCAGGCTCCATTCTCTCTCCAGAGGGCCAACCTCCCCCCATACCGTGCCCATGCCGGTGAACATACTTCCATGTGTAGATTTAACAGCCTACACGCTCACAAGATTAACACCCTCTGCTATAACTCTGTTGACCTCACATGGAGCCTGGTGCCCAGTGGGGCTCTAAGTGGCCACTGCTGATAACTCATTTGATTCATAACCTCATGGGTGTCTACTGGGTGCCAAATACTGTTAGCCCTGGAGGGACAATGTCTAGAACAGAACTTACTCTGGCTCCATGGGCACACAAGAAATATATATATATAAGATGTGTCAAGGTTGATGGACTATAAAGCCAGAGTGAGTGCATGAAGGAGCTGGGTCCTGTTTGAACACCATGGTGAGAGTTGAGCTGATGGCAGCCATTGGGATAGGCTAATACCATGTGATTATCAAGAGTCAGGCCCTCTGTGCCAAGGAAGAGAGCATCAAGAGCTGGTCCAGCATTGAGCAGTGGCAGGAACAAGAGCAGAAGTGGATCAAGTCAGCAAAGGGGAGGAGGGCCAGATCCCACAGTGTCCTGCCCCAGGCTATCCTGAGGTCACTGCTCTCCTCATGTGCCCTCCCACACCTCTGCAAGTCCAAGTGCAGAGTCAGCAAGGGTTCCTCAGCTTCATCACCAGAGAAGACTCAACCCCAAAGTCCCCAGCAATTCGTTCTGCAAGAAGCGCTTGCCTTGCTTGCAATTATGAGGACCTAAGTTTGATCCTAAGAACCAAAGTAAGAGACCAGGCCCTTGTAACCTCAACTCTGGGGAGCAGAGCCGCCAGGTAGATCTTGGGATTTGCTGGTCAACTTCAACCTAGCTGAACTGGCAAATTCCAGTCCACTGAGAGACCCTGTCTCAAAAACACAAGATAGACCCTAAGTTGCCCTCTGCTGGGCACACACTTGTGCAAACACACTTGTACACACATGTGCATACACACATACATATATACATACACATACATGTATATACACATACATGTAATATATACTTATATGTATTATATATAAATTATTACTATATACATATACATACACACATATATATATATATATATATATACACATATATATATATATACATTTAAAGAGAGATTGTCCCAGAAACTGATCAAGAAAAGTCCAATGCTCTCCTCCACCCAGGATTTGATGCAATAAATCGCTTTATAAAAGGTCTGTTTCCGGGCAGGTAAGAGTTCTCATCTCTGTCTCTTCATTGGCATAAATTAGTTGCTTCTGAGAACAGGGTTTATTTACTTAGCAAATAAATTGGGTTAGATCCCTAGTAAATCTCACCATTTGGCACGCATGATATTTATGCACTTAATAGCTTCATTAAGGCGGGTCTCGGAGTATATTACTGAACAGGCCTATAGATCATTGGGCAATAAATTTAGAGCACTCGCCTCAGCGTTCATCTAATTTGGCCATGGTTTTAATTAAGTGGTTCAACTAATGATTCCCATTTAGGTTTAATAAAATTTATTGTGTAAAAATAAGTTATCAAATCCCTATTTATGTGAGTTCTGCAGACTGATGTGGCCGCCCCCCCAGCAGAATCCAGCATGCGTTAATGAGTGGCAATTTGGGTATAGCGATTTCCCTGGGATCAGAAAACCCCTGGTCAGAGGCTTTTGAGAAGGTGGATTTTCCTGAGTGACTGCCTTAAAAGATTCTTCACTGTAAGGAGGCAAAAATATATGTGGAAATTCCCCAGGAGCTGGGAGTAGAGTAGCAGCTGTTGCAAACAGGAAACAGGAGCTGGGTTTAAAAATGGTTCCACACGGCAGGTGTGTCTCAAAGCCGCAGAATCTGTCTTGAACAGGTCGTCTGATCCTGGCTCACCCCTCTTGATTTGTGTGGCCCATTGCTCTGACTGCAAGCAGAACTTAGATGGAGAGGTCTGTATTTTCCTCACAATTTCTAGAAACTTCTTTCTCCACAGATCTCACCCAAGCCGATCGATCTCTCCTTGATCTCTGAATGTGCAGCTCCCTGTGGGTCTGTGCTGTCCTGCCCACCTGCCCAACCTTGGGACGTGGTTTTTCAGGCCTCAGCTTGCCCACTCAGAAGAGGGCACTCCCCATCCTCCAAATTGCCAAACACAACTGAGGCCATGGTTACTACCAAGATGGCCTACGGTCAGTGGAAGCCTGACTGAGGAACCAAAACACCCAGCCCGTGCACTGAGCTCAGAGCTTGGAAGAGCCATGTCAGTCCCAGAGTACAGAGAGACCCAGGGGAGTTTTTCCACGTCTGGGTCTTTTTTTTTTTTTTTTAGTTTTTCAAGATAAGGTTTCTCTGTATAGCCCTGGCTGTCCTGGAACTCACTCTGTAGACCAGGCTGGCCTCAACCTCAGAAATCCACCTGCCTCTGCTGGGATTAAAGGTGTGTGCCACAACCACCCAGCCACGTCTGGGTCTTTTAACCATCTATGAGCATCCAGGTCCTGGGTATAATCCTGAGAGCACTCATAAAGAGCCACACCCCTTGCCAGTTACCCTAGAGTCCCTAGTGTCTCCAGGGACCTACACAAGAGGTCTGTTCTCTTAGAAGCATACACAAAGAGAGTCACCATCATGCTGATTGTGAAATTGTAATTGCTACCAACCACCCTCAGGGCCGACCCACGCAGTGAACTATGTGCACTGGTTTATAGCAATGACTCTTCCACAGACAAAGGCTGGGTGCTTGAGAACATAAATGATTATGTGAATAACCAAGCTGTGGGATGGAAGAAGAGAAAGCCAAGGGCCAAAGACAGCTCAGTGGTTAACTGTGTGCACTGCTCTCACAGAGGACCTGAGTTTGGTTCCCAGCATTTAGGACCGATGACTCACAGCTGCCAGTAACTCCAAGGAATCCAATGTCATCTTCTGGTCTCTAGGTAACTGCACATATTCACATATAGGCACATGTGCACACTCATAATTTTATAGCAGAATACATCTTTAATTTAAAATATAGAGAGCCATGCTACTGAAGCAGACTTTTGTGTGAAAATGACCCAACTTTACAATTTTCTTCAGGCTTCTACCCATCTATCTGGATGCTTCTATACCCAAACAGAAAAAGACGGCAAGGAGACACCAGCAGTTAATGACTGCTCCCTCTATGAAGGGTCAGGGCTAAGAACTGGAGACGGGAAACAGCAGGGGGAACGGCTTGACCGACAGGCGAGCTCTGGAAGCCTCGTGTGCCCTTTCACAAGAGCATGCATCCACATAGTGGTAGCTAAACTAGGTATTAATCACTGTGTCTGAAACAAGGGACTTACAACATATAACTCCTGCAAGCCATGAGCCTGAAGGAGAGAAGCACTAAATATATCCAGACACTTCAGGTCTGCCTTGCTCCTGTGACTTGTAGTAGAAAGAAAATGGGTTGTGGACAGATGTCAGGTCCCCTGTGCCAAGCTGTATTCAGAGGTTTTCCCTAAACTTGAATTTTCTCACTGGAACTGTCTGTGAAGCCTGTGGCTGCTCAGGGACTAAAAGGCCAGGCCCATTGGTCCAGTCTCCCCATTCTCGTAACTGAGTTCTGCTCTTTCTCTTTACTGTTGGTAAAAAATGAGGCAGTGCATATGCCCAAATGCTCCCCACATCTGGTAAGCTTGGTGCACGGCAAGGTGGCCACCATGAATCAGAGAAAAGTTGGGTGAGCACACACCCGTGGGGACATCCTAGCTCAAATCTACATCTCACAGCAAGGCCAAGGGAAGAAGACCCTTGCCCCAGTAGTGGATACAAAACGAGCAGAACGATGTGGTTGTGTCTATAGCAATGACTGGGAAGCTGCTAAATCCCCTTGGGGAAGAAACTGGGGTTGGAGGGTAAGAAGAACTCTGGAGATTCCAGCCACCACTTCCTCCTGCTTTTTCATGTGGTCTTCTAGGATTCTAGCATTCTACACAGGAAGTTGAAAGTTGCCTGGAGGTAGGACTTCCCTCTGCTCCTATAAGCAACCTCAGTAACCTTACGGGTCAGCAGGCTGGACATGCATGGAGTCCTTTCTCTGCTATCTCAGAGCCAGTTCTATCTGGGGTAAATACATGCTTCTTATCTCCCCTGGAAAAGCCATACAACACCATTCCCCATAGCTCTCCAACTGCCTGAGTCACAGTGGTGGGCTTTCCATGAATGAGTGGGCAGGTTTTTATCTAAACCTGGCTTTCCTAGATCACATCAGGAGTCAGGCAATTATATCCACCCCTCACTGAGCCCTGCCTCCAACTTCCAGGACTTAGAAGCCTCAGATATGGGCATAGACATCGTTGAGCCAGACCTCCACACCTGCATGCCCTCATGGCCTCCAGTCTGCTTCTCCTCTTCTTGAAGACCTAATCTTCACCATCTTCAGCAGCCATGGCTTATGGAAGGGCTGGAGTATGGGCACTAGGAGGAGAGAGCAGGAAGGCTGGCCCTGGGGATGCCGGGGTGATCGCATCACCTGAACTCTCAAGATTCTCAAAGAACCAACCCCCAAAAGTGTGGGAAAAGGAGGAGGACACCGTTTGTCCCCAGTGGAGCACCAGGGAAGGGTGAGGCTTGGCTGAGCCTAATGGCAGATCTGTCTGCACCTGGCTCTTCTGCCCGAGCCAAGTGCTGTGTGTGCCTTTGTCTGCACATTCTAGGGCTGCACAGTGAGTGAGGAAAAAGTCTCTCTCTCTCTCTCTCTCTCTCTCTCTCTCTCTCTCTCTCTCTCTCTCTCTGTGTGTGTGTGTGTGTGTGTGTGTGTGTGTGTGTGTGTGCAGCAACAGGAAGGGGGAAGAGAGGCTGACAAAGGGTATGCTTCTCTTTCCCAGTGCTAGCAAAGGAAGACATTATTCCAGAGTGAGTGAGTGTATATTGTGTGTGTGTGTGTGTGTGTGTGTGTGTGTGTGTGTGTGTGTGTGTTGTCATGGTTTGAATATGCTTGGCCCAGGGAGTGGCACTATTAGAGTGTGTGGCCTTGTTGGAATACGTGTATCATTGTGAGTGTGGGCTTTAAGACCCTCATCCTAGATGCATGGAAGCCAGTCTTCCATTAGCTGCCTTCAGATGAAGATGTAGAACTCTCAGCTCCTCCTGCACCATGCCTGCCTGGAAGCTGCCATGTTCCTACCTTGATGATAATGGACTGAACCTCTGAACCTGTAAGCCAGCCCCAATTAAATGTTGTCCTTATAAGAGTTGCCTTGGTCATGGTGTCTGTTCACAGCAGTAAAACCCTAACTAAGACATGTGTCTAAAGAGAAAAACTTGGAGATGTGGTGTTCAGGCATTAAAAAGTTCTCCTCATGCAGAAGACCTGAGTACAGTTTCTAGTACGCAATTTAAATAGCATAGACACATCTGTCATTTTTTAAAGATTTATTTATTTTTTTATATGTAAGCATACTGTAGCTGTCTTCAGACACCCCAGAAGAGGGCATCAGATGTCATTGCAGATGGTTGTGAGCCACCATGTGGTTGCTGGGATTTGAACTCAGGACCTTTGGAAGAGCAGTCACTGTTCCTTACCATTGAGCCATCTCTCCAGCCCCCCATCTGTCACTCTTGCTGAAAGACATCCAATACCCTTAGCTGGTGTCCTTACCCCCTCACGCACACACACACACACTTAAAAATAAAATAAAAATTTAAAAAGAGAACACTTTAGTGTTGGGGATCTGTTGTCCTCCTTTCGTCCTGACCCAGGAATTCATCACTGCCATACCCTCCCTGTGCTCCTCTCCATCGCAGGCTCCCCCACATTGTTCTGGAGCCCATGCTTCTGTTCAGCCCTTTCTCCTCCTGAGAGCATCACTGGATGTGCTGTCCTACCCGGCTACTGCACTGGTCCATGCTGTGCCCTGCCACTGTGCAGTGAGCTAGCCCAGCTCCTTTGAGACAAACCACACTATCTGTCTTTAATTGACTCAGGGTTTCCCTTAGCATCTGACTAAGTCCTCATGAGGAGTGATTGGGAGCTGAGGCTGCTCCCACCACTCTGCTCTGCTGTTGCTGGTCCTGAGCTGGGCTCTGGATGCAAAGCTTCTCACCAGAAGGGATGCCCAGTGCCCACTGAGTCTGGGAGATGTACAAAAAGAAATTAAGCAGATTGTCCAGGATCCACTTCTGGTTTCTGATAGTGGGTATAGTTGCTCAGTTCTGTGACTCACTCCCCTGCTCCTAGTATATGCATAGACATGTGGGTGTGCACACATGCTCTGCCTGCATGTTCCCCATCATAAACATGGTGATGGCAAATTTGCCTAGCAAACATGAGTCCCACATACTGGGAAACTTTCCCACAGCACCCAGTGCTTCCATTAAGCCCTGGAATGACCCCAGGATTTTAGCTTTCCCGTGAGAGGCCTGTTTTGGGTCACACAAAACACCTTTGTGGAGTGAGGCTTTGGTAGACATGGCTCTCAATGTGTTGGCTTCTGATCTGGAGTGTCCGAAAGGCATCCGGGCCATGTTCTGGGGCCACCAGGGCTGGCAAGGCGACCCAGGCACCCAAATTGGCTGAAACTTCTGTGTCTGTCATTTGGCCACTGGGGACAAGCTGAGAGCCATGGTAGCTTCAGGCTCAGAGCTAGGGAAAAAGCTGAAGGTGACGATGGATGCTGGAAAACTGGTGAGTGATGAAATGGTTGTGGAGCTCATTGAGAAGAATTTGGAGACTCCTTCATGCAAAAATGGCTTTCTTCTAGATGACTTCCCTCGGACTGTGAGGCAGGCTGAAAGATTTGATCACTTCATGGAGAAGAGGAAAGAGAAGCTCAACTTAGTCATTGAGTTCAGCATCTAAGACTCCTTGCTGATCCAGAGAATCACTGGAAGGCTGATTCACCCCAAGAGTGTCCAGACCTACCATGAGGAGTTCAATCCCCCAAAGGAGCCCATGAAAGATGGTATCCCTGGGGAGCCCCTTATCCGCAGGTCAGATGACAAGGAGAAAGCCTTGAAGACCCACCTAGAGGCCTACCACACTCAGACCACTCCACTTTAGGAGTACTACAGGAAACAGGGCATTCACCTCACCATCGATGCATCCCAGACCCCTGACATGTTTGTGAGCATCCCGGAAGCCTTCTCCAAAGCCACATCCTAGTAACAGAAGCCAGGCAAGATGGCGCCTCTGCTCGTCTCCCTTCCGTGGGATCCCTGCTCTTAGGTGCTGGGCAGAGGGAAGAGGGAAGGAAGGATGGATGGATGGCGAGGGAGGTAGGGAGGGGCTCGAGAGGAAATCTAGAACAGTGGCAGTGTTTTAATTAGTAAGATTTTTTTTACACATAGGTGAGAATTTTTAAAGCATAAACAAACGAAAAGATTGAAGAAAAAAACTGAGTAGAGGGCATTGGTGCAAATAAGGAGCCATGATATTACTTTTAAGCAATCAGCCTCTCCTTTTCTCTGGACCACAAAGCTACTGCTCTTTAAGAGGCCTCAGCTTCCACATAAGAGACTCATGGATTGCAAGGCCAGGAACACAGCAGTCAACCCAGGCCCGTGTAGCCTGTGCAGAGGAGGGGCTACTGACTGCCAGCGGCTCTCCTGTGCAGAGGAGGGGCTAATGACTGCTGGTGGCTCCCCATCCCGTAAAGCTAAAGACTCCCCTGCATGTCTGGGAGAGGCAGGGCTGTGAGGTTATGGGTGCTGGCTCAGCAGATCATTTTCACTGGAACTGCGGGGAGCAAGAGGAGACAGATCCCACACTTAGGACTTCAGAGTTGCCTACTCTGGTGGCAAAACCTTCAGGCACCTAGCACATACACTAGTCTTAAAACCTTGCCTCCACTCACCCACAGACCCTTTTAAATAACTGAACAAGGCCTAGGAATGTAGCTCAGTGGTGTGTGTGTGCCTGGCACTACAAAGCCCTAGCTTCAGTCCTCTACACTGAAGGGGTGGGGAAAAGCTAAAATGTCTTAAGCTAGCTCATCCAAAGATTGTCCTTCTTACCCTCAAATCCTGGGGCTGGGATTGCCCGACAACACTGTGATGCATTTTTCAATGAGGTACCTTTCATAACTGACCAAATGCTGCCATGTTTGGCCTCCGAGTCAATAAAATATGTTGAAAATTTGTAAAACAAAACAAAACAAAACAAAAACGGACCTTTGTGCCTGTCTTAGACTTGGTTGCCTGTCTTTGGCCCAGTCTCCCTTCCCATGCCGTCAGTGCTCCACAAGGTCACAGATAATTCCTGAGTTTGCTCTCAGAGGAATTTTATTTGGATTTACAAGAAGCCAGTAGAAGTCCTTTGATCTTGACAAGGCACAAACCGCTTCATCCCACAGTTTAGAAAACAATGTCAGGCTAATTATTTTCGACAACCTGTGAACAGTTGTAAACTTGTTCAGGAACGAGAGCTGTAGTGCTGTCTCTTGACAAGGGCATTTCTGAGAGCTGGGCTGCGGCACCATGTTCCTCTGGGGGAATTCACAGATCTTCCAAGGAGCTCCAACTTCTGCTCAGATACAGAATTAAGCACAAGGTTCTCCCAGCCCTTCCTTATGGGTTAAATTTAACTAAGCTGGTGAAAAGTCAAGGTGGTAGCATTGTTCCTATAGGTGGCTCCTTTGGACAGCTGCGTCTGATAACAGGCCAGGGTTTGCTTCCTCCGCATCTTCCAAACTTTATGTCCTTTCAGCCTGACTTGCACATGACTGTGTAGTGAGCGATGAGAGCATAGTGGTTAAAATGAACCAAGTCCTTACTCAACTCCATCATTAGGGAAATTTACCTCAAATTCTAGCTGTTTATACAGCACCTAGGCAAATTCCAGAGCCAGGAAGCCTCACAACCTGGAAACTGGAGACTCCAAACCCTAGATTCCAAAGAGCCATTGAACACCTGGGCCACACAAAGATAAGAGCCAGGGTTCCCCAAGGTCCGGCTCACATTTTAATAACCTTCCAACTATTTGACTATTTGCCATTGTTAATTCAAGTGGATGCACAGAAAGCAGGTAGGGATATTCTAAAGTCAACCAGCTCTTAATCCTTAGCTAAGTCCCGGTCAATGGACTATATCCTTTCTTTACTAAAAGAAAAACAGAAAAGGAAAATGGGCTTTGCATCTTTCGAAGAAAGCAAATTGCTGCCATGAGGCTCCTAAGAGACTTGTGCTTTTACTCTGGCAGTCCAGCTGGATGAACTCAGCTGGAGAGATGCCGCTTCTCCAGTTTTCAATGCATCTGATGAGCCTTCCGTATTTCCACCAGAAACCTGTGTGTGATGTTTGGGTGAGACAGTCCTTTCCCTGCCTACTCGTGACAAATTTTTAACCATAGCCATTAGAAACATCATAAAGGAGGCCACAAAAAGTAGATTCTTGGCTTGGCTCAGCAGTGAAAGCCAGGATCACAGGAATGGGGAGCCGAGTTCAGATCCCTAGGACTCATGTAAGCACCAGGTGGGTGCACTGGCCTGCCTGTAAATGCAGCCTGGGAAAGCAGAGCAAGCTCTCTAGGCAGACAGCCACATCAGTAAACTCTGGGTTTGATTGAGAAGTCCTGCTTCAGAGAATAAGGTAGGAGATGGAGAAGATTTGGAGCATTAACCTTGGGCTCCTACATGTACCTTTCACATCCATGTGTACCCATACACACTCGAATACACTCACACACCAAAAACTGTTTGCTGTGCCCAGATGTTTTCTAAAAGGAGAACAAAGGCAAATTCAGACTTTAGCTTTTATCATGGTGACCAGCAGCGGTTGCGGGGGGTGGGGGGGTGGGGGGGTGGGGGGTGGATGTTGAAGTCTGCAGTTACTCAGGAAGGCGTGGCAAGAGGGGCAGGAGGAGCCTATGGATCTGGTCTGACTCTTACGCCTTGGTTTTCTTCCTGATCTTAAGGCACCTCCCTTCAGAACTTCCCGGGCACTTCAGGAATGTTTCAACTCCAGGTAAAGTTGCAACACAGTTGCCACAAGTGGTGGAGAGCAGGGAGCCCAGGAATCCACATCTGCAAACACAAGGCAAAGCAGCACGCAGTTTTCTCAAACATGCCTGACCTCAACTGCAGGTAAACTGAAGTAATGAGAAGTCAAAAGGACAAAAGAGCAGGTAAATGGGTGATCAAGGCCAGTCAGGAGCCTGTTACTATGCTCTTCCAGCTCTGCCACAGCCCAGTAAAGGGTAAGAGGGGGTCAGCAAAGGGGTCCAGGCAAGCAGGCATGGGTGTTGGAAGAGGAGACCAGAGAGTGTTCATGACCACAGAGGTATCTTTGTATGATGCTGGAAGTCACACATCATGGTACTTTTGTTCCAACCTCCAGAATTAGACCCTGCCAGGGAAGTCTGCAAACTAGACTTCTAGCCACGGTGGTGACTTGACATATATGTCCATCCATGGCAGCAAACACACTGCTCTGGTGGAGACAGTGACACTGGGTGGAGCAGAGGAGGGGCTGTGTGTGAGAGGGGCAAGGGTAACCAGCAAAATTCTGCAGTTTCCACCCCCTGGGGATGTTCTACAACTATTTTTAAAGTAGATGAAGCATGATGGACCGTGTCACTTATGCTGTTCCAGAGTGACACCCAGTGTCCAGAGTGTGTTAAAAGATCTTCAGAGTCAGTGGGGGGAGGGGTGAACAGAAAGGAGACCTCGCTATCATTTACACATACCTGGGCACCACCCACATGTGACCCATACCAAGGAAACCGAAGCAGCCAACAATATCTGGTGCCATAGTTCGCTGTTGTAGGACATGGGCTTTGTGGCTGCTGGCCGTTAACAAATACTGCAGCAGTCAGTCACGGCTCTTGAGCTGGATAACAAGCATCTTGGGACACACTGAGGTCTATTAGGGGTGTCACCGTCCACTCTTCCTCAGAACCTCTTCCAGGTAACCAGATCGGATGTCCAGAATTTGGTTTTGATGGTGTCTCAGTGGTGACAGGTGAGTAATTTTCATCTCACGTTTTAGCTGCGGTCAGCAGTCCGTGTGATCAGATGCATCTGCCTGGTGTTCACAGACAGCTGCCCCTTATTGAGCCTCAGTCCTAGGGGCTGGGAATAACAAAATTGCCAGTCTTAACAAGGCGAAGGAGCCCTGGGGTTCTCTGGAGCAGGTTGTAGACTGTTGTGGGCATCTTAGTGACTCAGAGATCCTGGCATGGGGTGGAGTGCAGGGATGCTCTCTGCCAAGTGGCTTCTGGCAGGTGACAGTGTAGGACATTTGATTGGTGGCTCTTGCTGGCTTCCTTTGTTATGTACTTCAGGTTGCTCTTGACAAGCCGCTTGGTGAGCGTGAACCAGAGCTGCACATCCTCCTACAAATGGAATATTAAGCAGACGTTTTACAGCCAGGCTGCCAGGCTGTGGGACAGCTGAATGAGAACAATGGCTGATGGGTGAATTCTTTTTCCAAGTTTGATCTGCTAAACTTACCCAGCAGTGTAGTGAAGGCAAGATGGGCTCAGGGCACTTTGATGGTTCAGTGTTCTGGCACTAGTGAATCTGTGGCTCTGTGACCTACCTGTGTGCTGGCCTCTGTGTGCAACAGGGTTTGTTGCAAGCTCAGGAGCCCACAGGAATATAGCATCCTAGGGAGGTGTGATCAAAGACTATACCTTTGTTTCTCTGCTAGCACTCTAGAACTGGGACTCTTCCCTCCCCAAGAGAGAGTCAGTCAAGAGCATCTTGCTACCAGGAACATCTCTGCAGCTGCTATTGTAAGTTAGTTTCTACTTCAGCGGCCCTTGCCATTAGCTACAGTTTCTGTTGACACAGGACTTCTGCGCCAGCATTTTGCTAAGTCCTTAGTACAATTCTGTAGCCTTACACCCTTGCTAATTAGAGCAATGAGTGACTCAGAGCCCTGAGGCTCACATGGAGCTGGGTCACAGGTTTAAGTCTAGGTGCCTGTTTCTCTGACTCCCCAGATGAGTCCTGTAGTCCAGAGCTCTGGAGATTTGTATGTTGGAGAGGGCTTGGGATGCTGAGCTTTAAGAACAAAGGCTCCACTCAGATGGGTATCGGCAAAGAGCAAGAGAGGGCTTCATGGGCTCCCACTGATGGAAGGTCCAGCCTGGGCTGGAGCTAGGTGCAGGACAGGACCCTGGGCTATGATTGCCCTTCCCCATGTCCCTCAGTTCCACAGTCCTAGGTGGTATCCACCTCAGGAGGAGCCCAGTACCAGCTCTTGCTGGCTGCACAAACTTGGCAGGCAGGAAGGCAGCACCTGTATTTCTGATTTTTTTTTTCTTGGACTGTCTTGGGTAAGGAACCTAGCCTGCCTCAGTATGTTCACATGCACAACAGTGGAGATATTTCTACAGGATGACAGAAATCAAGTAACAGTGGCCAGGCACAAAGGGTTTAGTCTGTTCAGGGAAGTCCAATGTCCTCTTCTTCCCAGACCATCACAGTCTGTGGACTACTCCCTCCCTCCTCCTGTCTTGTCCTGCTGCTTTCCCCTCCTGCTTTATTGATGAGCCTAGAGGGCAGGAGTTAAGGCTTAGGCAATCCCTGACAGCACTGGTTCACCCCAGCTCTGGAAGATATTCTGGCACCTAGCAGCAGTCCCTACCTTGTCCTAAAATCTGCTTTCAGCTCTGTTTTCTGCCTAATAGAAACCCCTGTGTTTCCATCATGGATTCTTTGACATCTCTCAAATGTACTGTCTGTCTGAGAGCCACATCCCAGCCACACACCATCTGTACCACATCAAGTACCCATATTTTTCTTCAATTATTTCACTTCTCAGAGTTACACTTAAAAATACAACTCACCACAAATAGCATTTTTAAAGTTGAATACTATGAAAATCAAAAGAAATTAGCAAATTCTTCCTGAATACCGTGGCTTGCTGAAGACCTTGGGCTTCAGGTCTATACTTTGGTTGAAGGGAACCCACTCTAGGCAGCACTGGAAGAGCTGTTGGCACCAGCAAAAGGATATGGATGCTCAAAGCCTGGGCAGGCCTAATAGCAAGGCCTCACCCAGCCTCTGTGCAATGAACACTTAGAGTGATCCTCATTCAGGGCCACAGGGGGAGGCTCTGCTTCCTGGAGTGAGCAAGAACACCCCTAAGGGAGCCATTTCTCATTCAGCAGGAAAGCTGATGGGCCACCCTCTTGGAAACAGAAAGATCAATACCTGCCCCACTGTTTATGTAGCATACAAATCTTGGAGTGCTTAATATGCACCTTAATGAATCCCTCACCTCAGCCCAGGCAGACCCAGGCTGGAAGCTCAATGAATTAGAACAGAAGGTGGCAGGTCCCCACTTGGGAGCATCTGGGGCTATGGTCTCCTGCAGTTCCATCAGGACTGGCTGACGTTTATGAAGGACCGTGTGCTACACAGTGGGGACCTCTCTGCTCCCCTGTTGCAGAGAGCACAGGCTTGAAGCAGGGGGTTTCTGAAGTTATCGCTCAGCCATGCAAAAGTAATGTGAAGCAGAGTCTGCTACCAGGAGAGAGATCCACAGCAAAGTACGGGAGGGCCAAGCATCTGCAGCTCTGCCACACTGAGGGACATCCAGGCACATCTAACCTGTGGCCCAAAAATGACATGTGCCCAAGATAGCTGTGAATGGCCCAACCAAAAAAAAATCATAAACTTAATTAAAACATTAGATTTTTTTTGTAGCTTAATTGCATGGTTCTCTTTAGCTTAATAATTTCTTTTTAAAGTTTTAGTGTGTGCATGGTGTGTGTACATGTGCATTCTTCCGTGCTGTACCTGAAGGTCAAAAGAAGGTCAAAAGACAACTTTGGGAGCCTGTTTTCTCTTCCCACCATGCATGTTCTACGAATGGAAGTTGTGTGATCAGTGGTGAATCTCACCTTGCCTCATCTGCCCAGTTCTATACTGTGAAATTTGGCAACAACATCATCCACAGCACCAAAAGGTTTTATTTGTAACCAAACCCCACAGCACCATTTGAGAGGATGACAGAGAGAACATGTGAGACCCTGGTCATGTAAGACCCAGTGACCCTGTAGCCATTGTAGCATTGCCACATGTGCACCCTCCAATGTCTGTGGAGGTGCTGGGTTAATAGGCCTACGGTGAAGCTGGTCCTGTGACAGCCCTGGGAGGTACAGCAGGTATAATACTGAGAGTGGTCATAAACTGGTTTTTTGGGTTTTGTTTTGTTTTGTATCTTACCATGCTGAATCTTACCATCATTTTAGAGGAACTTCTCTTGTACTCATATAAAAAGTTTACTGTAAAACAGTCAGCCATGTTATGTGGGTGGTAGCCTCATATAACTTGTGTTTATTAGGTTTCTTGATGGAATTACTTCTATTGAGCCTGATTCAGTATGTTTTCTTGTTTACAAGGTGTTAGGAGCCACAGGGCATATATATGTGTATATATGCATATATATACACATGTATATTCATATATATTGCACATTATGCACATTACATGTTTAGTGAATACACACACATGATACCAATAAGATATATATTCTCAAACACATAAAATATGATAATTATTATGCTATTATTTGTCAGGATTTGAACCGATGAGATTTAGGCCCCCATCATCATGGGATTTTTCCCACAAGAGCCTATATATTTTGCATCTGTTTCCTCCCAATTGGGTGAGACCATCATAGCGAGAGGCTGTGGTCTTCCACTGGAGACCCTCATGAGACCTGGCCTGTTAATTTTCCCTTGTGGAAGGATGTGGAATGATCACAAGCCCCCTCTACTGGCCAAGGCTGTATAAGAGTAAACATTAGACTTAGGAGACTCCCCAGTAGCATTGACACTGCTCTGCCACCCAGGAGTGCCTTCAGTGAGGGGTGTTGCTGGTCATCCGCACCACAGAACTCTTCCATAGAATAGCTGCTCCAAGAGAAGCCTCCGGGGAGGTGGTGCTGACTTTGAGTCACCCATGTGCCTGTAACTAGCCCCGATAAACTGGAACTGGGCACGGAAGAAGCCTTCCCTGATCTGTCAGGGCCCACCCTGTCTGGTACAGAGTCTTGAAGGAAGATGTCCCACAACAGCAGTGGCCTAAATCCCCAGTTCAAATGTCACTATTCCCCGTGAGATGTAAACGAGACTCAGAGGCTGATGGTCAGAGAGTCACCCAGGGCTGTCACTCACCAATGCCAATTTGGCATGGCTGTTGCATTTTATGACAAAGATTTGAAAGTGTCCCTGAAAAGCTCAGGAGAGGAAACTCTCCATAGTCACAGAGAATGAGCAAGGACTAGATTCATCATGTGCTTCCAACCATTTTTATTTGCTTGTTTGATTTACAAGTTACATTTTATTTTTATAGATTATTGGTTAAAGACCAAGTTGACTCATTTAGCAGAGCATATAGAGATACAGCAGGAGAGAGAGAGAGAGAGAGAGAGAGAGAGAGAGAGAGAGAGAGAGAGAGAGA
>JADRCD010211857.1:30836-73195 GCA_019843815.1 Montemys delectorum | reverse complement strand
CCCCCCTGGACCTGTAAGCTCAAACTAACCCTTTCTTTTATAAATTTCCTTGGCAAGGTGTTTTTATCACAGGAACAGAAAAGTAAGCTAATACATATGTCTTAGTTAGGGTTTTACTGCTGTGAACAGACACCATGACCAAGGCAAGTCTTATAAAGGACAACATTTAATTGAGCATGGCTTACAGGTTCAGAGGTTCAGTCCATTATCACCAAGGTGGAAACATGGCAGCGTCCAGGCAAGTATGGTGCAAGAGGAGCTGAGAGTTCTACATCTTCATCTGAAGGCTGCTAGCAGAATACTGACTTCCATGTAGCTATGATGAAGTCTTAAGCCCACACCCACAGGGACACACCTATTCCAACAAGGCCACACCTCCTAAGAGTGCCACTTCTTTGGCCAAGCATATAGAAACCATATCATTCCACTCCCTGGTCCCCATAGGCTTGATCAAACACATGAGTCTATAGGGGCCATACCTACACATAACATATAAAACATACATTTAGCCCAACTTCCAAAGTCCCCATAGTCTATAGCAATCTCAACAATATTAAAAGTCCAAAGTTGACAGTCTCTTCTGAGATTCACCCTGTCACTTAACTGTAATCCCCCAAAGCAAGACAGGAAACCAGCCGGGCAAACTCCAAACTCTGCATCTCCATGGCTGATTTCAAGGGTGTTTTCAGACCTCTAACTCCTTTTTCATTTTTGTTGATTACAACAAACTTCTTTCTCTAACATATGAGCTAGTCAATGGCAACCGAAGATTTTGCTTTGCTTTGTTTGGAAGTTAGCATTTTTGTATGAACCCATGACTACTCTAATTATTACAAGTAAGACACTGACCCAATATTTCAAAAAAGTATGATATGGAGCCAGCTTTGACACTCCCTCTAGGCTTGGTCTCTCCAGGTCTTTATCTTCCATCTTTCTGTAATCCAACTGGACCCAACCTATGCTTAGTCTGTTCCCTTTACTAACTTTCCTCCCACACTCCTTGTGGTTATTGTTCACATTTTGCATGCCATTCAACACACATTTGAAATGACACATTTCCCCAGAAGCATTTCCTGATTCTCAAAATTGGGAATAATTTATTTATTTATACTCTAGTGTCTTTAATTTGAACCTAAGGCACCCACCACTTTCATCTGCATGATATCATCACATGTTTGGTACATGGTATGCGACATTTGTTTCAGTTAGGTATATAATACACACAGATGTAGAAATTATTGTGAAGATCCTTTCATTATATATACAGTCCCCAAGAAGAGGAGACATCTCTGCCATGCAGGGTTTCATGGGGAAGTAGTAAAGATGAATGGGCAGAGAGAAGGAACAAGTACACAGATGAGCTTAACGCTTGGCTTGTGATGTTAATATATTTGTGCAGGTGAGTGTTCACCTGTGTGCACATGTGAAAGCCAGAGGTCGACTCTGGATGTCTTCCTAAACTAACTCCACATTTATTTATTTATTCATTCATTCATTCATTCATTCATTCATTCATTAATTCATTCATTTATTTTTGACTCAGGTTCTCTCATTGATCCTGTTGCTCATTGAGTGTCTAGACTAGCTAACTAGCAAGGCTTCAAGATTTTCTTCTCTGTTTCTGAGCACTGGGATTAAAGGTAAATAGCCTTTTACATAGATGCGGGGGATCCGAACCAGGGACTCTATACTTGTACTGAAATCATTTTACCCACTGAGTCATCTGTCCAACTCCAACTGAAATCTTTAGTGTTCTTACAGGAAGCAGAGCTAAAGCTAGGCAAAGACCTTTAAAATTGGAAAGTTTAAATACATTCACTAGGTTTTGGGCTGTAGGACCTGTCTTGGTTGTATTAGACAATGTCCTTCTTTAAATTATTCTATATTGTTTAGAACAGTTGTTTTCTAGGCTGTGCCTTATACCAGGACACTCCAATTTACAATCAGCTTTTGATTTCCCTTTGAGGGAGACACATGGGCCTTTAAAATAATACCAGAGAAAACAGGCTAAGAACTTATTGAACATATTAGAGCAAGGAAGAAGTAAATACCTCACCTGGCCCCTATAACGTGTTGGACACCTGACATTGAAATGGCCTGGTCCCACAAACCTGTCATCTGATACCTGGTGTATGCATCAAGGACCAATAAGCAGAAGACTCCCTGAGTGTCCCTGGAGCTTTGCCATGGCTTAGTTCCTACTATTTACATGGCCTACTTGACCTGTCCACTTATTCGCCTATCTGGATATGAGCCTGAATTGGGATTGGCTATTTCCTGCTTTCTGCCTGGTTCAGCTTTTTATAGAGAGTGCAATAGCTTCGCTACCAAATCCTGACTCTAAGAGTTCCAGCAGCAGTTCTGTTCTAATGTCTGGTTCATTATTTTATCTTTCTCAGTCTACTCTGAAACACACTAAATGCTATTGAAACCTCTTTAACTTGTATTCATCCTTTTAGCTATGTATATACTTATATTTGTACAGTGTTATAGAAGTTAATGTTAATGGTTAGGACAGTAATAAAAGAGACTACATTTGCCTTGGCCAGTTACCAGTGTAGGCAAAATTATATGACAAACTGCTTTCACTGAAAAAGCTAAACCTTATGAATCTATTGTTATCCAATACACTCTGTCATTATGGACAGACACAAATGTGTACTCCTATTTCTGGCAGAAGTGTGCTCAGAGCAATTATTTTTCTTGGGGGTGATTAGGTCACTGGATAGTGGTTCAGAGAATGAGTTACATTAAAAAGTAGTTCCCATTATGGGATCTGGATTGCTTAGTGTGTGTATGAAAGGTATGCCCCAGGCAAGTCACTTACTACCTAGAGGCAGCCAAGGGATGCACAATCTTTCCTGATTGGCAGGATCCCAGGAGTCAGAGCATCAAAAATAGAAAACAAGAAACCATAGTTACTACATTTTGTTAGAAATCCTTTATAATGAATCAGGGATGGGGATGTTTGGCATATGAAATATTAAATAAATTAAAATGTCAAGATTTGGCAGGTGGGATTGGAAAGCTAATCTTGGACTCTATCTTTTGCTTCCTTTCAGTGCAGGCTCTTTCATGTCTAGTGGGCTGCTCTGTTTTCTACACTAGAATATCTTCTTTTTTTTTTTCTTGTGTTTTTCTCTTTTCACACATTCCTTATATTTCCACTGTGACACCCATACTCCAAATCTCTCTGTGTCCTGTCCTGATACCACCCCCTCTCCCCAGCAGCTACTGATCTGCTTCTCATGATGTAACACTGACTAATTTCTTAGACGAGAAACTGTGCTTAGTTTCATAGTCATCTTAGTTCATGGTTGTATGACAGACCGAGTGAGCTGAGGAGTGTCTCCAGCAGACTCTGTGGTGTGGCAGGTCTCAGGTCCCATGGTCTGATTAGTTGATATTGTTGTTCTGTTCTCCTAGACAGGCCTAGATGGATTATCTGTTAAGAAAGGGAAAAATAGTATGAGATGTTCTAATTTCTGGGAGCATATCAGAAAATCTTGCCTCTACATAGGCATTTGGTAGAACTCCTATTCTTTTGGCTAGGTGAGGGAAAAAAAATCATTAACGGGCCTCATCAACACCCTGATACATCCACTTTTTTTCCATATAGTATTGTTTTAGTTGAATTTTTTTATTTTTGATAGCTGCATAAATGACTATTGTACTTACATTATTCCTACTCACATCCTCCTCAAACTCCTTCCACATCTTTTCCACTCTCTCTCTAATTCAAGACCTCCCACTCTTGGTTAACTCTAAGATACAAGTGCCAGTATTATGCCATTGGAGAAATGTTTATGGCTTGGGCCCTGTTGTGGTTCACAGGCTTCTCAGCTGGGTGGAACTACTGATTGTTCTTTTTCTTGGCAGCTTGCATAACATCTTCTAATGCTATGAGTGCCACTTTCTGTGGAGGAGGCTTTCCAAGTCAGTTCTAGCTACCTAATGTTGTAAGGATAGGTTTTGTTATTAAAATCATTTTTAGAAGATAACATCGAATCAGAGCTTGAACTTAAGTAACTTACCAAAAGATAAAAAATTAAGATGAAAATCGTGGAACTCTAAAATGCCAATAAGTAATATATTTCTATTATTACTAGATATTAAATTTCCTAAATTAACATTCTATAGTATTTTGATACAATGCCATGTTTTATATATGAATAGCTAAAATGCAGTCCATTAAGAACTTCTGCAGTATATGATGATTAGTCCATTGGCTTTGTGCTCTGTGAATTGAATATTAGCATCTCTGAAATATTTTAATTTTGAAACTACAATATCAAATAAGATTATATTTAGAGAGCAGACTTAGGAGGCAGTTTAAGTCATGAATGTATAGTCTCTGGATGGGATTCTGAGACTAAACAGAGAATACCCACTACCATCATCATGTTCACCTAACCAGGAAGGGATGGATCTCCACAAGACAATCTACTGGCTTCTTGATCTCAGAATTCTATCCTTCTGATCCGCTAAAAAAATAAATGTTGTGTTGCTAAGACAATGGCATTTGATGTTTGTTATAGCCACCTGAGATGATTAAGATATCATACATAGCTTGCTTGAAATTAGAAAATCTTTAGGAAATAAACTTTTGATATAATATACAGCATCTCAGGAGACTTGGGCTTAATGCTCTCCAAGTAGGTTCCTCATGCCCGAGGACTAGGGCTTGTTTGCTTCTTCTTAGGAAGCGACCTAGCTTCCAACACAGGGGAAGTATTAGAGTAACATGTAGTGAAATTTTTAATTTTGTGAGATTTGCTGGATGAGGCAGAAATCCCAATCCTTCCTAGTTCAAACAAAAGACCTCCCTCCAGCATTGAACTCAAACAACCAGATGGCAAACTTGGGCTTCCTATACAAGTTGTTGCTCAAGTATGTTTCCCAACATCTTGGCTGTCAGGGGATGCCAATGCTAGCATAAATATGTCATTGATAATTTGTCAGTGTGCCCCACTAATGACAGAAACTGTGGTTATCAAAATGACTTCAAAGTTGTTGAAGCAGTCACTGACAACCCAGGCATTGTGAGTGCTGTTTTTGTAAAGGAGACGTATTCAATGCCTCTTTTTTTCTCTCTCTCTCTCTCCTTTCTTTCTTTTCTTTTCTTTTTTTTTTTTTACATGAGTATATATATTCTCATATATATATTCTCTGGAAGTATATTCTCACTGTAATTTTTTCTAATATACAGGATCAATTTAAAGTCAGAATTATTTATTTATTTATTCATGTTACATCATAATATCAGCCCAGTGTCCCCCTCATACAGCTTCTCCCCCCATTTCCCCCTCCCCTTCTATTCTGAGAAGGATCCCCCGCCCTGGGTATTACTCTATCCTGGCACATCAAGTCACTGCTGGACTAGGCACATCCTCTCCCACTCAGGCCAGATAAGGTAGTGCAGTTAGGGGAACAGAATCCATAGGCAGCCAACAGAGTCAGGGATAGCCCCTGCTCCAGTAGTTGGGGGGCCTGCAAGAAGATGAAGTTGCATATCTGCTACATATATGTGGAAGGCCTAGTTCAACTCCATACGTGCTCTTGTTTGATGGTTCTGTCTCTGGTAGCCCCCAAGGATCCAGGTTACTTGACTCTGTGTTGGTCTAAAGTCAGAATTATTTTCATGTTATTGAACTCAGATGTAATGTAACCTGTTAGAAGAAAAAGACCCCATCTCATGTTTCATAAAAACTTATTATTCTTAGTGTGTATGTGTGCACATATGTGTACCATTAGACATGTATGGAGTAAAGTATATTTTGGTATCTGTTTCCTCTATCCACATTTATTTAGGTTCTGGGGTTTAAACTTCCATCTGCAATCTAGTATTTCCAGTAACTTTCCCCCACTGAGCAACCTCACCAACTTCCATTCCGTGTTTTGGCCATAAGCTTCTTTTTGGGGAATAAATGTAACTGTGTACCTTGAACCAAGCCAAAGGAGTATGTAGTTACCTCATGAAACACACTGTGTTGAATCACAAGGAAAACCTAAGTGACCAAGCAAGTCCACAGGTTCTCCAGGGCAGGAGAGGATTAAAATGAAAAAGACAATTAAACAACATTGTAGCATCACCCCAGCCAGCTCTGAGGCTGAAGTGGGTTTACTTTTTCCCAATCTGCTTTTATAACACTTTAAGTACATGCAAAATGATAAGATCAGTTATGGGTCAAGGAACAAGCAAGGCAATAAACAAAATTCCATAAACACCTTTCTAGGGACTAGTCAGGATGACCAAGACAAAAGGAATGCCACACCAGCCTCCACCCTGGCCACTCTGAGCTTTGCATTAACTCAAATGTAAATTTCTTAATCAGGGCCTATCTCCTGAGTCTTGGCCCAAAGTCAGATTCCTGCCTTGAGCTTTCTTTTTTTGTCCTGGCCTGAAGTCAAATTTGGGACAAGTGTCTAAGAGCAATTGGTCTCCAAAAGCTCTCCACACCTAAGGAAGTATGGATCATTTAATATGCAATTTCAGAAGATGAACAGAAAGGATTGTGGAAGAGGAAAAGATGTACATTAATACCCAAAATAAACATAATTATCCTCTTTCAAAATCACTCCCACTATCCAGTAGAATTGATGGAAGACTGTTTGATGTGTCTCTCAATGCTTTCATCTGACATACCTTTAGAACATCACTGAGTTCTGCCAGGCAAAGAGTCCCACTATAGTTCCTTCCCTGCTAGCCAGATCTCTCCCTCTTATTCATGAGTTTGACTACAATGTTAATAGTACCCCCCCTCCCCCCACTAAACCCAAGTCCTATGCTGGCCTCTCAATAAGGCATTCAAACTGCAAGTAAATGTACCTAGTAAAGTATTTAGTATTTTCAGTCAGAAGTACATGTTAAAATATGATTTGTACTGCCCCTTTGAAGAAGAAGTTGGTTTTGTTATTTTATTCACCCAGTAGGATCTACTACAAGCCATTTTATATTTTGACAGTTCTATAGTGAAAATGTATTCTGATCCCACTTTGGACTGAAGAATGGTACTAAATTTTCAGATAATGGAATAAAACTGCTTGGAAGCCATAGCTTATGTGAAGTATGGTTTATCCAGATTGCTTTGGAAGGGACTTGGCTTCAGAAGAAAATAATACAATTCCACAGAAGAGTCAAGTGCATTTTTGTTGTTTTGTTTTGTTTCTGGAGGAGAGGTTCAAAACAATGATTTTTTTACCTTTCAGGAAGAAAGTTTAGCACTCATAATGAGCATTCAAAGACTGGAAGATGGTGTGCTTTGATAGACTTCGATATCTGATCAGGATGCTGAGTGTGGGCCAGTGGGTCTTGAATGTTGGGTCTCTTCCTCCATTATCTACTACATAATTACCTCTTAGTCCTGTTCTTAAAGTCTTCCACATCTGAGAAACAAGGCTTCTTCTTCAATTCTTTAACCTATTCTCTCTCAAAAAGGACCTAAAGTCCTACGATAACAAGAAAGGTCCACTTTAGCATATTCATCCTCTTCTCTAATTCTAATTTTTTATTCCAGTGTTAAACCCTTGCTCTGAAATTTAACAACTGTAATTTTCATGAACCTGTGAAAGCCAAATGTTATCACTTACTGACAAGCAGTGATGACTATAAATCGAGTCAGTTGAAATTAGTTTAAAAATAAATTTATGTGACAATGAATATATAAGTGTGATACAAGTGACTAAGATTTCTAGTCGTTATGCTTAATTTTTATAGACATGGGAATTCTTGTGAGAGAAGCCTGGGAAGAGTGTGATGAAATGATGAGTGGTTAACACTCTGAAATTTACTGTGAATTTCTTTCTCTGAAACCAGATTCTCAGCACACTGAGACTCAAGTACCACTGGAGTCAAGCTAAGCTTCCTAGTTAAAGCAGAAATAAAGCTTCGATGAATATAGTTTTGAATACTATTTAAAAATGTGACTGGTAATGAAGAGCTCTAGCAGGCCCTAGTATGTCAGACATGGCACCCACAAGTTTTATGCTTTACCTTTCCTTCTCTCCTTTTCTAGAAACCATAAGCTTACATTCCTAAAGCTATCCACTAAGGTCTATTCCATTATTTGACTACTTCTGCTGAAGAGATCAGCTCAGGAACTTTAGAAAATTCCACTGGACCCCTCTCCTCCTGGACTTGAAAGGTCATAAAGAAGATAGGCACCTCTCCCCTCCAGGACTAATTACATTCCTCAGACTACATGGAGGAGGGACCAACCACCTGTGGGTAGGGTAGGCACCTCATTCCCTATAGTCCAATCAGTTTAAATGTCACACTGTTCTGCCAATCACATTGCCTGCAGGATGGGCTTCACCTGCCCTGGTCATTCTCTCTCTCCATGTGCAGGGTGACCCCAACATATTGGAACAATAAATTCCTCTTGCTTTTTGCATCGATTCCCTGCTCTGTGTTGTTCACTCAGGGAGTCCCTGGTAAGCTAAGGCTTGCTAGAATCTACTGCCTCCTGAGGCTGACTACCAAGGTCCAGCTATCAAAGTATTGAAATTCAGCAGTCAAAAGCTCCCCCTTGGCTATGCAAATTAGCACATCCAATCGAAGCAAATCAACTCATTCTAGAACAGAGTTCCCCTTTTTCCCTTTATAAACTTCCATTTGCCTCTGGGTCTGTCTCATCTCTATCCAGAGGCAGTCTTTTGTCCCTCTAGGGCAACTATCCCTCCCCAGTCTTCCTTGTCCCTTTCCCTTCTCCCTCATCCTGTCTCTGGTCCTTATCTCTTATTCATTCCCCGTTCTTCATCTCATTGGAGCAAATAAATAACCTTTGTGCTGAGAACTTGGTCTTGGTGTGTCCTGTTCCAACTCTGATGTTTTTGGAGAGTTTGTTCTTGACATATTTAACTTTAGTTAACTGTTTTAGCCACAGGTAATGATGAGTTTTCAGCTCTTACAATATATATTATAATCATATTGGCAAACTTCCCTGCTTCTAGATGTATGGTGTCTTGTTTGATGCCTTATTAATCTCTACTGTGTGTAGATGACCTTGAAAAAGTATTTGATAGTAGAATGAGGCATGGGAGAAATCATTGAAGGTTGGAGTAACTATGCTAATACAGTAGAATCCATAGTAATTAGTGATAAGTGCTTTGGAGACACCCATGCATAACTGTCCAGACATCATCGAATCCATTTGTTGCTTGGAGTGTGAGCACAATGTGGAATGGAAGAGCAGGCAAGGTTTGCCACACAGGGGTCATGACACAGCCAGAACTTAGAAAAACTAGGAAGCCTGCCTTATTTCAGCAAAATTTGTTGATGTTCTTTGTTGGGAGTACTCAGCTACTCAAGAGGAAGAAGCTAACCTGTACAGCAAAAACAGAAATATAACAGATAGATTAAGACATAAAGTTGGTACGCTGCATTGGTTGGTTGAGCCAAGCCCCAAGTGACTTGTGTCAGGTGCATAAATGAAGGACACTATGGTTTTCTTCAAAGAAGCTCTCCAAATGCATATGTCGCAAGAGAACCTGGCCGTCATAGGTCATGAAACAAAATTTATGATGTTGTCACTTGTCAAATGCTAGGAGACAGAATATAAGATGTTCTTACCATCAATGATAACCAGGGATGGCAAGCCTATGCTGACTCACCAGATTTACTATTCTGAGTCTGTATGTCCTTTAGACATCATTATCTAGAAGGAGAATGCATCTGACTTTAATCTGTGGATTTTAAAACAGTGAGAAGAAGCTAGGTTATTCTGTGCTTTGTCAAACTTTGGTGGACTTCTGTTGGCAAGTCCTGGTCTGTAAGATCTTGTTCATCTTTCAAGGTCAGAATGGAGGATAGGCACATTCTCTGTAATGCAAAGAAGGTAAACATGTGTCATGGATACAAAAGTAGTTCTGCAGTTCTCAGACAACACAGGCTCTTCTGAGTTTATGCAAATGAGCCTATATGAATTGAAAATCTGGCTGTAAAGCAGTCCTATGTGGATGAATTTTCTTCCAGAACTTAGAGTCTTCTGCTAAGAACATGAACTGTCCTCATGTGCTATGGGCTAAGATCACCCTGCTAGGGCAATGAGAGAAAGATTGACAGTGCCTAGGAAACCCATACTGCTTTGCTGGGGAGCCTAAAGGAGGTACAAAGGGCAGGCTGATTCCAAGGTCAATTGGACCAGGAAACAGGTGAGAATTGATGTGTACAAATATGACCAAGAAAGACTCTGCTAGGGATATAATCTTAGGCCCTTGAATACTCCAGAGAAGACAGTATGTAACAGCTATAAGGTAGTAAGGGATTCTAGCTAGACTGAAGCACATTGAAGTAATTAAGCAAGAGAGATGGTTTTTACATAGTCAGTGGCTTTGGCTTAAAGAATGTCAAGTATTCCAACAGGGAGCTATCGCTGGCCATAATAGCATTATGAGAGAATATTTAAGGCTAATAAGACTATTGACATATGATGGTTGGTCACTTTATGAAAAACTTCTGTAATAGGGCAAAAGATCTCTGAGAGGATTTGAGAATCTTCTTGTTTAAGTTCCCTATGATAAGTTGAATGAGAAATTTGCTCCATAGCCTTGACCAACTGAGGGCTGGATTCCCAGTTGGTGGCTTGGGGAAGTCCAGGAGGGATGGTCTTGCTGCAGGCAGTATGTGGTAGAGGCGGGCTGTGACGGTTTAAACACTGTTGCCATTTTCAGTTTGCTCTGCCTGCTTTGTGCTGTATGTGGGTCAAGATGTGAACGCTTAGCAATTTGTTCCCACTTTTATGCCTGCTGCTTATTGGTATGATGGGCTCTATACCTAGGGAACCCTAAGCCCTCAAAAGCCCTACTTTTTTAAGCTGGTCATGGCATTTTCTCAAAGCAGAAGAAAAGTTAAGTAATACATCTGCCCTTTCCCACAATTTCCAGGAAATTTCAAAAAATTATTTTAAATTATTCACATTCATGTATAGTTACTATTAATATTCCATTTCCTTCTTTTTAAAAATACACATTTAAGTTCTTTCCTTGATAGTCTACCATACAAGTAATTTTATATCCCAACCTTCTAGTAGCCCACAATATATCATTCAATTTCCACATTTCTTCATTTGTTTCTAAATTATTATTTTAGGTGATGAATTATATTGTACGACATGTAGAAAATTTATGTAGCTGCTATTCTTTATATTTATATTATCCTTATTTTATTCTGCTATCATTAATACCATGATAAATACCTTTGGTTAATTAGGAGTTACATTGAAATTATTTTCTTGGATAAAGATTCTTAGTATAAAATATTCAGTTAAAAATTCTGTTATAGGCCAGGCGGTGGTGGCACATGCCTTTAATCCTAGTACTTGGAAGGCAGAGGCAGGCAGATTTCTGAGTTCGAGCTAGCCTGGTCTACAGAGTGAGTTCCAGGACAGCCAGAGCTATACAGAGAAACCCTGTCTCAAAAAACAAAACAAAACAAAAAAACCCAAACAAACAAACAAAAAAAAATTCTGTCATAGAGCTGGAGAGATGACTCAGAGGTTAAGAGGTTAAGAGCACTGACTGTTCTTCCAGGGTTCCTTAGTTCAATTCCCAGCAGCCACATGGTGGCTCACAAGCATCTGTAATGGGATCCAATGCCCTCTTCTGGTGTGTCTGAAGACAGCTTCAGTGTACTCATATACATAATATAAATAAATAAATCTTTTTGAAAAAGTCTGTTATAGAAGCTCTTAGTTTATATGACAACTTACATACTTCTAAACTTTTTTCTTCAGAGATACCTTTCCACAGATGGTTACAGGAGACTGGGTCTTCTTTAAATATTTAACATATGTATATATGTTATAAATATATATTAAATATTGAATATTTAAATTTCAAATAGGAAATTTCATAGGAGTAATGTGCTGTTATTCCTTTTACAGTATTGTTTTTGAACATTTTTTCATATCTCCAGCATGTACTTATAAGGATTATAAGTATATGGGTAATGGTTCAGTCAGAGTCCAGTTCTATGACTCACATACTATAGAGTGACGACACCACCACAAAATGCAGAGACAGGGGTGAAGAGCAATGGGAATGACAATTTTTAGAAGGCAGGTCAGTCTTTTGGGGTCCTACCTTAATCTCAGGTACATTATCTTTTGCTACCCTCTGAAGTAGACTCAAGGCCATCCTATGACTTGATGCTGCCCAACTTTAGCCTCAGGTTGCAGACTTATGTAATTACCTTCAGAGCAAAGCAACAGGGGTGCTCAGAGGATGAGACCTTCCCTTAAGTGGGAGATGGCAGAGAACCCTCCCTGCTGTGTAGAGAGCTGCAAAGCCTTTGAGGTACATTGAATCATTGTTAAGTATTTTCAAGTGACTATACAATAAAAAATTTTCATGCAAGAATGTAAGCTGTAAAAGAAACAAGGAGGGCTACTGGGAGACCCAAAACAGGAACAATATACCTTGCAAGTTAATTTGAAACCAAAACAGGAAAAATATACCTTGCAGGTTAAGGTTTCTGTTTGCAGTTAAGGGCAGTAAGTTAAGAATAAGTCCTGTTTGGCCTGCGGTAAGCCCTTGCAAGTTAAATTTCTCATTTGTAATTCAGAAGAAAAATCCTTGTTGCTTAGATCTAATGTAAACTATAAAACATGTTTTTAAATGTACACTAACCTTTCAACCCCATTCACAGGATGTATATCCTCACCTTGTTTTTTCCTTTTCATTATGTCTTTCTAACAAGGTATAATAGCCAATTCTATCGCTGGTGAGAGCCTTATCTCTGCTATCAAAAGGATCTCAGGGGCTGCTCTCTCAAATCTAGACCTAGGGTGAGATGGCAGGCTGGCTAGTCCTGGCACACCCCACACTCCAGCTTGCTTCAGGTGGACAATGGTGGATTTGGTTTTTTTCTCCCAGTGATTCTCAGGGTTAACCCTACCTTTTACTTCTCGACTTTGAAGGGAGTTCCTGTTGTTCTTGTGGGTGCTTTTTGCAATTTTTTGTTTAATTTTCATCTTCAAGGGGTCTAAATTTCCACATGTCTTTATGAAGGCAATGTCACCTTATGTTTAGATTCTTTGTACTATTCTATTTTTTTAGCTTACTTATTTTTATAGTAATTTAATTTGTCTGAGTGTTTTGTACAATGTGCATTCTGATGAATAAAATGGATCTTTCTCCTAAAGCAGTCTAAAATTTCAGAATGGTTGGGTGAAATTTTTTTCCAATACCCATTTAAGTTTTATTACCTAATTTAATTTTACCATTGGTAAAATTTTTTCCATTGGTATTTGTATTAGAGGAATACCAGATCTTTGGGAATCCACTTTATTCTCTTAGAGACCAGCCTCTTATGTGTTTCTCTTAATCTAGAAGTTAATAGGAATTATTTAAATCTATAGCTTTTAAATGTTAATATACTAAGAAACTAAGAGCATATTTATTTCTAATTTTGAAAGAACGCCCTTTGCCAAACTGTCTTGAAATATTAAAATAAGATTGATACTTTAAAATTTTATTTTGCGCATTTATGCTTATACAAAGTGAAAACAGTGCCTGGTGGTGGTGCACACATCTTTAATCTCAGCAGTCAGGAGGCAGAGGCAGGCAGATTTCTGAGTTTGAGACCAGCCTAATCTATAGAGTGAGTTCCAGTCAAAGCTACACAGAGAAATCCTGTCTTAAAAAAATAAATATCGAAAACTGTAGCACATTTCAATTGCTTCTAGGGTATATTATTAAATTATTGCTCTAATTACTGACAGAAACCAACTAGAGGCACATACAGAAGCACACACATTTATAAAGTGAACTGAGTTTTCTTATTTTTAAATAAAAACTTGAAGAGTAAGGTTTCTGATTTTCTCAACATTTGGATGCATGAAAATAGGGAAAAATATGTTCCTACAAGCTTTGTTTTAGACAAACTATTGTAGCTGTTATAGTATAAATAATGACTTTGTTGCTTGGCATGTTGGTGTACACCTTTAATCCTAGCACTCAGGATGTAGAGGCAGATGGGTCACTATGACTTCAAAGCCAGCTTGATGAGTACAAGAGCAACCAGGAATATATGGAGAAGCCCGGTCTTAATGCAAGACAAGACAAGGCAGGACAAGATAAGACAAAACAGTGCCTCTGCCATTTTAGTCTTAGGGTCAACACAAGCCTGCATTTCTGAGTTCCTCGATATTGACAGTAAATGGGATGTGCCACTCTAAATTATTTGCTTTGTAATGGTAATAAATAAATAACGATAAAGGAGTATTAAAAAGAAAGATTGAGAAAGGTACTAATAAAATATCCTTGCCTGCTTTTGTGACAAAAGAAAGAGATATTAATATTTTTGTGATTAAAAAAAGATAAATTCCTTTTATTGAGACTGGCATGATAATAAACTTTGAAAAGATACAATTTAAAAAGCATAAAATCCATTCCATACAATAATCTTTAATTCAAAAGAACTATATTTTAAGTGGCTTTAGATGTTTTCTGATTTGAAAAAGACTCCAGTAAAATTTATGGTGGATGTGTGGTCAACTTGCACCATCATTTAAAATATCCTCTATTAGGACATCTGCCTGCTTTTTAATCTATTTAAGAGTTCTATTAGAAAAGCCAAAAATCATTTCTTTAATAGTTAAATTTGTATTTTGAATTTGCAATAGAGTCATTTCAAGAAAAGCTTGCTATCCTGATCTTGGGTGAGCACAGTGTGACTTCTGTGGAGAAGTCAGACTCTGAAAAATTTCACTCTAAGGACCGGGAGACTCAGTGTTGCTGAATCAGAATTGTATAAAGAATGACATCCAATCAACATACTCAGGCAATGGTTGTACAGAACCCAGAATCCCTGTTTTAGAGAAGAGAGCATCCTTGTCGCCTGTTACAGTTGTGAGATTTCATATGAGTTCAATTTCCAAGAAACAGACTTTTAAAGTGTGGAAATTTGGTAATATTCTTAAATGAAAGTATAAACTTAAATATGCTAGAGAACTGTGAAAGTTGTGAAGGAGGCCAGTGTCTTACTGATGACAAGTGGGATAATAATTCACTTTGTGAAATGTATGCTATACCATAATGTATGTGTTTGAAGTAACCAAGTCATGAAACAGGACGGAAGTCTCTTCTAGATCAAGTGGAAAATTCAGGAAGTACACAGCACATTTTTTTTTTAATTTCCCTATGCTCATTTTTTGTCATTTCAAAAGTATTATGTCTGTGTTCTTGGTGTCCTTTTGTCACAACAACTTCATGTTCTTTTTTTTTTAAACTTTTATTGCATTATGATGAGAAAAGTTACATGATTTCAATTTATCTGAATTTGTTAACATTTAAAAACATATTTTAAGTAAATAGAATTAAATCACATTCTTGTTTCCCTTTTGTACCCCCACTCCTCCCAGAGACCCCCCTTTAATACCTACAATATCTTTTTGTCATATTCCTTAAAGTTTATAAAATATTATAACAATACAAATAAGTATTATAAAAGTTGTTTGATATAAAACAACAATCAATTTAACAGTCTTATGTAGATACTCATCTACAGCAATAGTGAAAATACATTGTTCTTAATATAAACTTTAAATAACTCCAAATATACTAACTGTATACTTCAAAATAATACATCACTACTGGTATTTTCCTAAATGAACATCAATATATAAAGTCTTTTTGTTTGTTTTGTATTTAGTGGAGTTTAAAATCTTGGCTCTTACTGAGGTACAAGCCCCAAATAAGAACAATTTTTAGACATAGCTTCATTGTAATAAGGCTATACTTCAATGACCCTCACATCACCAAAGGATTTTACCTCCCTAGTAGCTAAGCTGAGAGTTGATAGTTCTGCTGCACCAACAAATGAATTGTAGGCGCGATTTTTGGATACAGACTTCCTGCTATGGTCAAAGCTATTTGACTTGAGTGAGTTACTTTATTCTCAGCCCACAGAGAACAGGTTACTTTTCATTTAAGAAACGGTGTAGGTATTAAGATGGTCTATCCATAAAGTTTCAATGTGGTTCTTCTTGGAGGGTGGCACAGACATTGGGTGAGGGTAAAAATTTGGTTCATTAGCTGTGATAACTTGGAAAAGCAGTCAGCTCAAAGAAAGAGTAACTTATAAAGTCCTCTTCTTCAAACTTGATACAAGAGTTACAAACGTCAGGCAAAGCATTCAGTCTCACTCTTTGTTGTTCTCTTACAAGCAACCTCCCTAGAAACTCCATGTTCTTAATTAACTGTTAAAAGTCCTTGGGCATCTGGTCCAACTGGGAAAGAACCAGTATGCAAACTGATGCAGGATGAATCCTTGACTCCAGGGAAGTAGTTTATAAATTGCATTATTATTAATATTAGTACTATATTCCTTTTATTCTGTTTCTGTTGCTGTTTACTATAATCTATATAGTTATTGTGTGGAGGGAGGGGCACACATCAGCAGGTCAATTGGTTTTTCTCTTCCCAGTATGTGGGTCCTGGAGATCAACTCAGGTAGTCAGGCTTGGCAGCAGTGCCTCTCCTGGCTCTGACTTCCTTTTCATCTGCCCCCTCTTCTGGGGTTTATAGACATGGGCTATCTGTGTCAAACCCCAGATAGCCATGATAAGGGTGTCACCTCTGTAGATAGCAAAAGGGTGATTTAAGAGAGTGAATCCAACGTGCTCTGGAAAGAAATGCTATGAAGAATCATAAAATAATGAACAGAGAAAACATCAAAGATGCTTGGGCCATAGCCCTTGTATGCCTGACTATAACAAACAGGGTCTTTAGAGATTTTTTTTTTAAATGTGGCATAGAAAAGAATGATCTGAGATGACTGAATTCTAAAAAGTAGACAGGACACAGTTCAGCATTTTATGTTGGAAACTAAGACATGTGTATTTGAAATGATCATCACTTGGCTGAAATATGTTTAGGAGATGAAAACAGTTATTCCAATACACATCTGATTTTAAATATCAGGATAAGTAGGTTGACATATCTCTGGATTCTAAGCCTGGAAGTTCCATTCATTGCCAATGCTGAGGAAGTCTCACAGGGCCTACTGCTGATGTCCCTGCTGCCGTTGGTGTGTCTCCCGCCTGCTTAGAAACACCCCCTACCTGGCTAGTTACTATTAATTAGTTCAAGTGGTCTTCACCTAATATAGTCCTTTCCTTGCCGGATACTTAAACATTTCATAAAAGCCATTCTTGCCTCCCTCTGGAACCAGGTGTGGCCCTAAACCTTGTCAAGGCCAAGTCAGCTTCCCAGGGCCACATCTATTCTCCAGTGTAGCGACTATGTGGCTGAGGTTGGTACGTGGTGTCCTCCAGGGTAAGGAGGTGACTTAGTAATTGCTGATCATCTCTTCTGACCAAGCTTGCATGTTGTTGTCCTCAAGTATTTAGGGCTTGGAATTCCACTAAGAAGGAATGACCAGAACCTGCTTACAATAGCTGGTAGACATAAAAAGCTTGGTGTTTGTCTTATCATTTTCCACATGCATACTGGCAGGCTTTCAGCTTTAGAAACGGCAGAATACAGAGTTAATCTCGTTGGAAATGTTCTTTTTGTTGCCAGGTTTGATGATTATTTGTGCTAACTTTTCCCAGTGCATTCCACCATAGTATTCTTTCTCAGCCTATAAAATATACTTCATTAAATTCTAACAGTGCAATAAAAGTGTAACAATAGAGACAGGGCAATAGAAGAAATAACACTTTTTAAAAATAACTTTTTCTTGAATCCAGTCCAAATTGAGTTGGTTAGGCATCAGTTTCTACAAAGGACTACTGTGGAAAATATTTTTATGGCCTCTTGTTAGCATGCTGCAAGGCTAACTCAAGGAAACTGAAAGTAGAAAATAAATCATTCTAATATATTTACCAAAGCTCATAGCTTCCAGTGACAATGAGAATGAACCATCAGTCTATACATTAGGGGTTGCAAACTCAACTCGTGACAGGAACCAGGCAGGTAATTAAATGGCCAAAGCTGGACGAATGGTGATTTAATTTTAAATGTTGCAACTAATTAAAATGTTGAAAATATAACATATAAGCCAAACAAAACACATCTGTGGACCACATGTCCAAGGGTGACCCTATAGCAATTTCTGAAATCCCACTTATTCCTCAAGGCTTGTATTGTATGCCTGCCCTTCCAAGAATGCTATTGCAGCAAACTTGGTTTTAGCATTTCCTGACTACTCCAGGATTTCAGAGAGCAGGCTATCAGAACTGCAAGCTAAAGCGCCCGTATTCCCTCATTGTTTTCTCAGAGGGGTTTCTATTCCTGTGAGGCCGAGCGTCCTTGCAGATGGACACCATGGCCTTGGTGGCTTTTGTCCTGCTATGTGAGACATGCTTTGTGAGAACTCAGTAAACGCTGATGCTGTTGATTATGACAGCTCATGTTAATACAGCTCTTAGCAGGAGTCAGACACACATATTTTCTGTGCATTATGTTATACCTTTTGTGATACTGGGCATTTATTTCAAGACCTTGAGCATGACAGATATGTGTTGCACTGCTGAGCTTTATCTCTGGCATGTCTCACACATTTCTATTATCCTTAGCCTGTACTTCATAAACCTCATAGAAATCACATGAGGGCAGAGCCACTGCTATTCTAGTTTACCATTCAGAAATGGAGGCCCAGATAAGCAGCCAGGGCGACCCAGCTGCTGAAGTTAGTAGATCTGGTTATGCTAATTTCCTACTTTTGCTTTCTTAGTGGCTGTGCTACAAACATCAACTACACATATTGATTCTAGCAAGAACTTCAAAATTTTTAGTGTTAAACTATACACCGTAATCACTTATTTATTAACAAATCCTAAGATGTCTTACTAAAATATCATTGTTTTACTTTTACTCCTAATCTGTTTCTGTTTTATTAATTTGAAACATAATAAGATATAGAATAATAGAATTATCAGAGTTCATGTACACCGGAAAATAACTAATTTGTTCAAATTCATTTCCAAATTAAATACAGTAACAGTTAAATATATCAGACTGATAATTGTGTATATACAGTTGGCCCTTGGACAGATAGTTAGAATATGTTGCACAGGTTGGTAAAAAGATTATGGTCTTGGTAATGGAGACGTTTATTATTATATAACTGGCTGTTGTATAGAAGTCCAGGTGGGACAAATGTCAGGGGATTGTGGTTGTGGGTATAATATGAGTCTACGCCATCTCTCTTCTCCAGTGAGAGACTACTCTTGTGCTGAACCCTTATTCAGGGTTCTCTAAATATTTGATAATCACTCATGAGAGTGAGTTGCTCTGAGCTGAATGTAAAAGTCAGTTTTTACTGGTCTTTGATCGCACAGTCATAGATCTGGTGATGTACTTACCATTCACTGCCCATGGCTTTTCCTCTCTGGACTTGGGATGAGAATCCATTTTTCTTATGCATTTGCTCATATGTTTTGAAACAATTTAAATTGGCTGGTTGTACAGCTTTTGAGAAGTGACTTAACTGTTTGATTGTTTTTCTATGAAGACATGAGCATAGGAAAGACTTATTGAAAGGCTAATCCCAGGTCGTGTCTATCCCAGAGAAAATCTAGATTCGTTCTCTCCCGCTGCCTTTCCTGGACAGAGCAGCTTCAGCGTCTTTGTAGAGCAAATGCTTGAGACATACGGTACTTGGACATGGCACTTGTGATGGACAAAACCACACCAAAATAGCTACTTAATGTTTGTCCTCAAGTCTCTCCATTGTTGCTAAGGCAAAAATTATACCCCTGTCCTCAACTGCATATCTTCACCCTGCATTTTAATATCACACCATGTGTTTTAGCCCTTTGGCCGGCAGTCAGACTTTGCCTGTCTTAAGACCCACTCCCTCCAGACTGCATTTTTATTAGATATTTTCTTTATTTACATTTCAAATTTTATCCCCTTTTCTCATTTCCCCTCTGAACTGCCCCCCCATCTCCATCCCCATCCCCTCTCCTCCTGTTCACTAACTAACCCACTCCTGCTTCCCTATCCCGGCATTCCCCTACACTGGGGCATTGAGCCTTCACAAGGTGTATATGGGATGGATCCCCAGGTGGGACAGTTACTGGATGACCTTTCCTTCAGTTTCTGCTCCAAACTTTGTCTCTATATCTCTTCCCATGGATATTTTGATTCCCCTTGTAATAAGGATGGAAGTATCCACACTGTGGTCTTCCTTCTTCTTGAGCTTCATGTAGTCTAGTAATTATATCTTGGGTATTCCAAATTTCTGGACTAATATCCACTTATCAGTGAGTACATACCATGTGTATTCTTTTGTGATTGGGTTACCTCACTCAGGATGATATTTTCTAGTTCCATCCATTTCCCTAAGAATTTTATAAATTCATCATTTTTAATAGCCGAGTAGTATACCATTGTGTAAATGTATCACACTTTCTATATCCATTCGTCTGTTGAAGGACATCTAAGTTCTTTCCAGCTTCTGGCTATTATAAATAAGGCTGCTATGAACATAGTAGAGCATGTGTCCTTATGACATCTTGGAGCATCTTCTGGGGATATGCCCAGGAATGGTATAGCTGGGTCCTCAGATAGTATTATGTCCAGGATGGTTCAATATATGGAAATCCATAAATGTCATCCACTATATAAAAAAACTCAAAGAAAAAAAAACACATGGTCATTTCTTTAGATGCTGAGAAAGCATTTGACAAAACCTAACACCCCTTCATGATAAAAGTCTTGGAAAGATCAGGAATTCAAGACCCATACCTAAATATACTAAAAGCAATATATAGCAAACCAGTAGCCAACATCAAACTAAATGGAGAGAAACTTGAAGCAATCTCACTAAAATCAAGGATTAGACAAGGCTGTCTATGCTCTCCCTACCTGTTCAATATAGTACTTGAAGTCCTAGCCAGAGCAATTAGACAATAAAAAGAGGTCAAAGGTATACAAATTAGAAAGGAAGAAGTCAAAATATCACTATTTGTAGATGATATGGTAGTATGCTTAAGTAACTCCAAAAACTTCACCAGAGAACTCCTACAGATGATAAACAAACTTCAGCAATGTGGCTGGATATAAAATTAACTCAAACAAATCAGTGGCCTTCCTCTTCTCAAAGGATAAACAGGCTGAAAAAGAAAATAGGGAAGCAACACCTTTCACAATAGTCACAAATAATATAAAATACTTTGGTGTGACCCTAACCAAGTAAGTAAAAGGTCTGTATGACAAGAACTTCAAGTCTCTGAAGAAAGAAATAGGAAAAAACCTCAGAAGATGGAAAAATCTCCCATGCTCATGAATTGGCAGAATTAATATAGTAAAAATGATCATCTTGCTGAAAGCAATCAACAGATTGAATGCATTCTCCATCAAAATTCCAACTCAATTCTTCATAGAGTTAGAAAGAGCAATTTCCAAATTCATCTGGAATAATGAAAAACCCAGGATAGCGAAAAGTATTTTCAACAGTAAATAATCTGGTGGAATCACCATCTTGGAATTTAAGCTGTACTACAGAGTAATCATGACAAAAACTGCATGGTATTGGTACAGAGACAGGCAGGTGGATCAATGGAATAGAATTGAAGACCCAGAAATGAACCCACACACCTATGGTCACTTGATCTTTGATAAAGGAGCCAAAACTATCCAGTGGAAAAAAGAAAGCATTTTCAACAAATGGTACTGGTTCAATTGGCAGTTAGCATGTAGAAGAAGGTAAATCGATCCATTCCTATCTCCTTGTACAAAGCTCGAGTCTAAGTGGATCAAGGACCTCCACATAAACCCAGATACACTGAAACTAATACAAAAGAAAGTGGGAAAAAGCCTCGAGCACATAGGCACAGGGGAAAATTTCCTAAATAGACTGCATTTTAAAAAAAGCTAATAGAACTTCTAGAATAACCTACAGACCACCCTCTGGTAATATAGCCTTTCTGATCAAATTCAGTATCAGCCTAGTTAGAATGTATAGGACCTTTACAGCATCTTTAAGAAGTGAGAGGAAAATTTGACATTTCTGATAGACCAAGAAGAAAACATTTGGTAAGTCTTTTGTAGACCTGCAACTCGAGACTGCAAGGTAGAAAGTGGCTCTCCCAAACTCTTAGATGTATATTATAGATTAGTCGTCATGTGTGCACACACAAAATCAGTTGAGAGCATCTCAACATTACATTATGTGCAGCTTGAGTGACCAATAACGTATTAACAACAGAGATGGGAATTCAATAGCAGAATAGGAAGTGACCAAAATGTCATCTTGTTTAATTTACTCATCTGTGCTTGGACTGAGTTCTCTGTAGGCCAGGTTGCTCTGAACATTACTTTGTAGCTCCTGCTGGCCTTGAATTTGTAATCCTCTCAGTTCAGTCTCTTAGACAATTGGCATCAAACCCATGTGCTGCTACACTCAGCCGAAAACACTTCCATTGAAAACTTACTATCACCAGCACATAGATGTTAGCCAGAAATACTTATGGAGTTAAAAATGCATAACTACAGAGTGGGTGGTCAGGGGAAGTAACTAATACATATATTGTGTTCCTAGTGTGTGCAATGCTTTGTGAAAAGGGTCTGTCATTAAATTGTATTCAATTGTATGTATCAATTCAGGTAGTAAGGTGTTATTTCACAAATTCCAGATGAGTTGGAGACTCACAGAAGCCTAGTAGCACACATGAGATTATATAAAATGCAAGTGTTTAATATTAGTATGTGGGTGGCTCTCCCAGTAAAATCAAGTTTCCGGAGATTCAATGGTATTTCAAAATGAATGAATCAAAGTTTTAGTAGTTAAGGCACTTAGGCATATTTATAACATGGACACCTGTCTTAATATTGAAAATATAAAATTACTTATAGATGTATAAAGTATTAATATTCCAAGAAGAAAGCAAAGCCAGGGAACTAATGAATCACAATGTTGAATAACCAATATTTAAGGTGTAGCTTTTAATTTAGTAGTTAAAAAATCCACATAGTGATGAATCACATTTTAACTATTCTGAGTGATAAAAACTCTAAAAATAGTATAATATGGAGGTCTAGAAGGAATGTCATAATTTATGTATAAACACTAATGGATAATTTAGTAGGTTCAGTGAGCAAGAAAATGTGCCCATAACTCATGATCAAATTGTTTCTTTTAAAGAAGTCTCCCACTTCTTTAGTAATAGTAATGATTATATGCATTAGATCAGTAAATAAGCTCAGAGGTCTTGTACAGGAATTGTTAATCTGAGGAGGCTCAAAACTTTTAAAAAGCTCGTGCTGAGTGGGAAGTCATTAACTATGTTTTGATGGCCAATCATGAATGTTCCGATATGCAGTTGTTTCAAGTGTTACCGAGCAAAATAAAAAAAAAAAAATACAGTGGTCTGTGTATACACAGAAACTGTTAAATCAAGTATAATCTGTGTAAGACTGGAAGCCTCTAACACATTTGAACAACTTTTCATTAGTCTGAAGATGCATACATATTTGAATTTTGAACAATTAGCATGTGCTATTTGGATAGGTGACTGTAAGTCTGTCAGTTCAAGCATGATGCAACAATGTCAGACCTAATAACGGGTTAGATAGCTCTTTTGTCCTGAGTGGTAGAGGCACTGCAGACATACAGTCCTGGAAGCCAATAGCCAGTGCTTTTGTATACTAACTGGAGAAAAACAGTGTGTGACAGATGCCTCTCATCAGGGGCCAGAGTTGCAGCCAGCTTGACATAAATGAGTGTCCCTGAAGTAGCCACCTGAGCATGAGTTCCATAGAAGGGCCGGCTCAGTGGGCCTAGAGGGCATGGGGGTGGTGTGAATAAGGCCTTCAATTTCTTTATGGAAGCATAGCTTTGAATAGTTCCTCAGACTAGACTCTATACAGGCTATGCCCCGGGTACAGTGAATGTTCCAGTATGGAGTTGTTTTAAGTATTACAAACAGCAGAGCGGGCTGACTTCTGTATGGGAGCAGGAGCAAGCTTCTGTGGACCAAAAGCTGCTCCCAACCCAAGGTTTCTTTACATACATGTGATTTTTTAAAAAAAAGACTAGATTATTTTTTTCAGATTTGATGAAAATGGCAAACATTCACTTTCTCCCATATGCACAAACAAAACAGTACTATGAAAAACCCCAGGGAAATTGTTTATAGCTGGTAATGAGAAAACATCTTTAAAACACAGGAGAGATCAGACTTTTTCTTATCAATAATGGCAACTGTAAAATGTGGAGTACTTCTACACTGCTAAAAAGAACAAAAACCATGTCCAATCTAGAGTTTGACATCCCCTGAAAACATATTTGAAAAAAAAACGAAACAAAACAAAACAAAACAAAACAGCAACAGCACTAACAAAAGAGGGTGAAATAAAACCTCTTTCAGAAATAACAAGTGCTGGAAGAATCTGTCACTAGCAGACTTGCTCTCCAAGAAATGATAATGGACGTGCTTGGGGCAAAGGGAAAGAGGCACCAGATACTCATCTGGATCTACACAGAGAACAGAACAACTCTGGACATGATAAAATGTATGAAGGTGGATAGTCTTATCTTTCTTTTACTTGAGAATTTCACTCTGGGATATAATTGTTTACAGCCAATAACTCTGCATTGTGCAGTAATATGCCAGGCAGAAGTAAAAGAGTCACACTGGGAAAATCTTTCAGTTGGCGAGGTCAGAGCAAAGGCTTTAGCCTGGGAAGCTCATGGGTTTCCACTGAAGGGAGCCTATGCTAAGTTGAATATATGCTGGAAAGATACTTCTTAAAAACACACTTGTATCTTATCTTTAAGCAGAGCTCTTATGACCCAGAAAGACAATCAATAAAATTTAACAACGATCAAAAGATTTGAACAGATTCTTCCCCAAGTAAGATATACAGATGGATACCATACTAGTACTTTAGAAACTGTTCAATATTAATAGATTTTTTTTTCTCTTGAGTTTGGAAATCAAATTGAAAACAACAATGAGGTATCCTCTAACGTCATTAATAAAGTCTCTTTTAGATGCTGGGCAGGGCACAGAGGAGGTGATACATGTGGATGCTTCTGTATCTGAGTTGGGGTTTCTATTGCTGTGGTAAAAGAGCAAACCCAAAAGCAACCTGGGAGAGGAGATGGTTTGTTTGAACGTACGGTTCCACTTTATAGTCCATCACAGAAGGAGGTTAGGGTAGAAACTTAGGACCGGAACCTGGAGGCAGAAGCTGAAGCAGACAAATGCTGCTGGCTAGCTTACTTCCCAGGGCTTGCACAGACTGTTTTCTTATAGAACCCAGGACCACCAGCCCAGAGATGGCACCGCACACACGATGGACTGGGTCCTCCTACATCCGTCGCCAAGCAATAAAATGTCCTACAGACCAATCTTATAGAGTGATTTTTCTCAATTGAGGTTCTTTTTGTCCCAAATGACTCCAGTTTGTATCGTGTCAAAACAAAAATGATCAGCATATTGTGGTAGAATGCAAAGCGCTGAACCACTCTGGAAAAGTTTGGCTGTTTCTTCAAAAGCAAAGCATACACTTACAAAATGACCTCAGCATTGTGTTCCTAAATATTTATCTAAGAGGTAGAAGGGAAGTTTTACGCACAAATTGTACTTATGTATTCACAGCAGCTTTATTTGTATGGGTTAAAACTAGAAACCTCCCAAGCACCCATCAAGAGTGAATAAATAAGGCTTTCATACAATGTGACTGCAACAATAAAAAGAATAAACTTTAAGAAATATAGTATACTAGGTTAATTAAAGAATAATTATGTTGGGTACAAGGAGTCATGTGTTTCTTTCATAAAGAGTGTGGACTATATGAATCCACTTAATAACACCTTAGATAAACTAATCCCTAGAACATATAGCAGATCAATCAATTGCCTGGAGAGGGGGTCATGGAGAGGTGGGAGAGATGCATGATAATGACAGAGATACTTAAAGTTGATGTGCATAGTTAGCATCATGATTGCAAGATGCTTTCTGAGTTTATGCATTTGCCAGAGATCACCAAATTGTAGTCACACTTACTTTTAGGCAAGGCTAAGAACAGATATCCAGGTTTTGAACGTTCTAGGTAGGTGCTCTAGTACTGAACCACTGCTCCTCAAATTTGTATCATTTAAATAAGCATAAGCTTATATGTGTAAACTATACTCTAGTGAATCTATAACATACATTTTTTTTATGCCACCCCATGAGATATTTGTAGAATGTATATGGTCTTCTAGGATGTGGTCACCTCATTCCAAGCCATAAAAAGCAGAGTGACCTCCACGTTGGGCTGTAGTGCCAAGGCTTGTAGCCTAGGATGCCTGGTGAGAGAGCTTTCTTACAAGGAGAGCTCAGATTTTCTGCCCTTTGGATTTCTGATAAACACGTGCACAGGCGTGCGTGTCCAAAAGCATGGGAACAACTTTAGGTATCCTGTTCTACCATTCTCCACCTTACATCCTTCCCACAGTGCTTCTTACATCAGTACCTGAAGCAAGCTGGCGACTAAGCAGTTTTCCTGTCTCTCCTCTCACAGCACAGGCACACACAGTAACATTCAACCTTGTACACAGGTTCTTGGATTTAAATTCACGTCCTTGTACTTGCTCATTATGTGCTCTTACTGAGTCACTGATCCAGCCCCAGAGCTTGATACTTTTTTTTTAGTAGTGTTTTATACTAATGTCACACATTGCTTAATAGCAGAAATAAATCACATGGAATGTCTGGTTAGGAAACTTTGACATTATGTCAATAATGTTCCTCATCCAATGTTTTATTTATGTGTCTGATTTATTTTACATTTTTATTTAAAATGTAATTATGTACATATGTGTATACATATATACATCAAAAACCCTCACACAAATTGACTTGAGACCAGAAATCATGAAGGTTGAGTATAAAAATTAACCTTATTTGAAGACATTTCAGGGCACACAAGATGGGTTAGTGGGTAAAGGCACAGGCTGCCTATTATATGACTTTAACTACTGGAACATGCATGATGATAGGAGAGAACTGACTTCTACAAGCATGCTGTGGGGCTAGCACACATTTATAGTATACACACACACACACACACACACACACAAATACATAAACATATAAGTAAGTAAGCAAATAAAAGTACCCATCTAAATATGAACATAGGAAACTGTGATATATTAATTGGTCTTAAGGTAGAGTAAGGATAAGTATTCTTCAGTTTGGAGAGGATTAATTTTATATAAAAATTGAGCAAAATTTATATTCTGCATGTCAATTACACTGTTTTATACGATTCTGAGGAATATAATGTCTCAAGTACCCATTTGCATGCATGTCCAAATCACAGCTCATAGGCTACATGCATTACAGAATAATTAAGAAAATGACTTAACACATTTATAAATCAAAATATCAAGTCACAATGTCAAAAGGATAGAGAGAGGTATGTGGGAGGGTGTGGGAGGGTTTGGAAGGAGGAAAAGAGACAAGTGTAACTAAAACCCAATCTTCAAAATAAACAAAAAAATTATATCTTATTTAAAATTGCTACTGAAAAAAGGATTAGAAATCCTTGAACAGATCATTTGACATTTTAGTTGAATGGGCTTATGGAAGAACACTTCTAACTATTAAGGTTTTTAATAATGTCTTTTCTGTGTTGTTAACTATGCCCATGTTTGCAGAGCCTTCAGAGTTCTTCATTAAATCCTCACATGGAGGGGTTGTATTATAAACTCCCAAGAACCTGGTGAAAATTGTAGAAGACACAAATTGCAAATGAGCTGAAAAATGTCATTGGATATTGTTATGGAAGCGTGCAGGCAGGAGTGAGGCATGTGCATGTCCATGGCTGTTGGGCACGTTTATGATGGCCTCAAACACGTACCATGTTTTGGTCTGTGGGTTTATAGCAACAGAAAACAGACACTTTTGTGCAAAATGCAATTTATGTTGACTTTATTAATTTTGACACATGATTAAATGTTTGTTTTTAATGCAGAAAAATAGGTTGTGATTTATATGAATAGCATTCTCATTTCTTATTTGGAGATTGCCAGTTTAAATTAGTGGCATAACCTCCAAATACAGAAATAACTTTATAGGGAGAAATATTTTTGGTGAAAGTCTATACAGTGACATCATATAGCTGAAATCCACAGGTCTGAGCTCATTCTCTGCAGAATGGATGGGAACTATTTCTTATCAAAGGTTCAGTTGTATATTTTCTTATTAATTTTTTTGCTCAATTACAGCAAACTCTATCTAACTAGATTTTTAACAAGGGGTATTTTATGATGATTTTTCATTATGGAACGTTCTTAAAATGCACTTGTAATTATGAAAATGTACTCAAATATTCAAAATGAGTTCACTGGAAACTTAAAACAATAAAATTCAGTCCCACCATGGTCCTTGGTTGGTTGTTGGGTCCCTGGGAGCTCTGAGGGTACTAGTTGGTTCATATTGTTGTTTGTCCTAAGGGGCTGCAAACCCTTCAGCTCCATAGATTCTTTCTCTAACTACTTCATTGAGGACCGTGTACTCAGTTCAATGAATGACTGTGAGCCTCTACATCTGTATTAGTCAGGTATTGTCAGAGCCTCTCAGGAGGTAGCTATATTTAGGCTGGCTTCAGTCTCTGCTCCATAGGTAACATGTGTATAGTAGAGGATTGCAAATTCGATCATCAATAGGAGGAGAGGACCTCGGCTTTGTGAAGGTTTTGTGCCCCAGTGTAGGGGAATGCCAGGGCCAATAAGTGGGAGAGGGTGGGGTGGAAGGCATGGGGAGGGGGAAGGCAGGGGTGGCAGGCATGGGGAGGGGGAAGGCAACAGGAGTTTGTTCTTGTTTTTGTTTGTTTGTTTGTTTGTTTGTTTTTTGGGGGGGAAACTGGGAAAGGAGAAATTTACATGTAAATAAAGAAAATATCTAATAAAAAAAGATAGGATTTGACACAATAAATAACCTTACTTCTAAAAAAATAATAAAATTGCATTTCAAGGTATAAAGCATATTATTCTGTAAAGAGCACCTGCCTACCAAGATATTGAGTCCGCTACTCTCTACATATACAGATGGCTACATTGCTAATTTGTTGGCTTTGACATGGGGAATTATATTCGATGTTCTAATTATTTATCACCTCCTAGAATATCTTCAGAAATAATGGCTAATTGAACAATATATTCACACAGAATATCGTAGAAATTTTTAATGAGGCAGAAAAATGTCAACATTTCAATGGGTGTTAGGTTTTGTTGAGAGCAGCTGGAAGTTATGAACTGCCAATTAGGAAAACTCTGGTAATCTGGCTCATCTCTATTGCCTGTCCAGAGTTTCATCTAAGTTTGGCAGCCATAACTTGGAAATGGAAATTTCCTTGTGCTGTATAATAAAGTAGGATTTTCAAGTGTATTTGAAAATTTCCAATTTCATGTCTTATAGATGGAACTAGAATATAATTCCACATTAAAAAAGTCAATCTTAGTCATTTTAGTAGTAACACTATATTTTGCTTTCCTGACTTTTTGGTGTTGCTGTTTGTTACACAGTGTGAGGTGAATATGACTTAAAAGGAACACTTAGTCATTTGATCTGCACAACATGGGCAGCTTAAGTAGGTAATTCACTTTTAAAGTAGATGCTTTTTCCAAAATGATTTAGATGATAATAGACTATATGACCTTAAAATAACTCATTCAATCTATGTGGCTTGAACTTAATTTTACCAGTTGTCTATGTAACAATGGGTTGTACAAAAACTACATAAGAAAAATGCTCACTAAAGAATTTATAATATGCTATTTGTCATCTTAACTTATACCTATAAATAATTGGAACATTTTGTGTTCACTTTTGGTTCTATAACGGCTCTTGAGTTTATCTGTTCTCAAATTGCAAACAAAACAATACCATTTTTGTTCCTGAGAATTTCCTACTAGATGGCCTGATCTCAGCTGGCCACAAGATAAAGATAAAGGGAGTGGATGATGAGTGTTTAGTCAAAAGGTACATTTATTCATCATAATGTGTGAAAGACAATGTATTCTCTTCAGCTAAATTGCCTTCATTAAAACGCACAAACTCTGACATGAAAATCCTGCTTGCTACATGGAAAGTATTTCTGGCCTTGGTCTTCATTCTAGTTATTGTAAAAGAATATTGTAAAAAGAAAAAAATAACCTATTGCATTTTGTCACAGCCTCCCCCAAGTATAGCTAAGTGTCCCCTTAAGGGGACAACCTGTATCATTTATTATTAATGCACACATTTTCTCCTTTGTGGTTTCTTATATGTATGTGGGGCCTCATTTTTAAATGCTTCTATGCTGTCGTGCTGTGAGTAACAATAGTAATTACATCTAATTAGAAAAGATTAAAATGCTGTGACTCATGGAAATAATGAAGCTTGATTATGTTTTAGACAAAGCATAGATCCCAAGCCCACATTTTACAATGGAAATTCGCTCACACCTTGCTTAGCAGTGTAACACCAGAGTTGAGAGAGTCCACCACCGTGGCGTTTTGCACTTTCCCGATATGTAACCCATCTTTTCTGAGGCAGAGAAATACCAGCCCAAGGGTTTAAATAACACTTGGTTTTATAATATATTAGTTTTTAAATTTATTTTTAAGTGCAGTAAGTTGCAGTGATAAGTGAGATCTTTACGATAACTATGGTTAAATAAGGAACAAACAAACCAGAATCTTCAATTTTGTCTTATAACAGGTTCAGAAATAATATGTTTTTCAGTTTTATTAAGAAATTATAAAGTGAATTACACTCTAGAGGTGATTTAATTTTTCTTTTAAACAATAAAGAGCTGTTTTTTTCTTTGCTTTGTTTTTTTCTTGTTTTTTGTTTTTTGTTTTTGCATATGCCAGACTTAGCATGAATATTTTCAGCTCTGGTCCATCTTACAGTGGTCCCCTTCACACCCAGGGACTGTTCACTAACATGCAGTTTTATAGTGGGGCAGAGAAAGACTTTACACAGAAACAAATTCATGCTGTAACACATATGAGCATAAGGGGATATGTAGATGGAAGTAGAAAGAGAAGCCAACATACAAACTTCAAAAATATAGAATTGTAATTGTAGAGTATGGTAATTTCCTACCTGGTTACCTATCTGATGTGAGGATTGTAATTTTCTATGTATAATGTGTTAAAATATTTGGAAACCTGATGAAAAGCTATTTTTGATAACACCCAGAAACACTGGGCCATTTATTCAGAAATCCACTTACGAGGTAAGCTACTTTTAAGCCCTGGGTGGGTGGGGATGATTGGCAGCTTGATCATGTGGTTCCAAGTCTACATCATGATCACTATGAGGATCAATAACAAGATCAGATACCACAAAGTAATATGACGGGGCAATGCTCCTGTGCTCTCAGCCCTGAATCAAACAAGTTATCAAAACTTCTACAGGTCACTTTGAAAACAAAAATGAGAACCATGTAAAAGAAACATATATTAAAAATTGAGTTACTTTTGGAGGCACACATTGATAACACTGCTTCATTCTGTGTAAAGAAACAGCGTCAAGCCTTCCAGCAGTTTGATGAGCATGTTTAAAATAAGTGATTTTTTTCTTTAAATATTGTCACATCTACTTATTTTTGTTTCTTTTTTATACACTTTCACTGGAAAAATGAAGCCATAACCATAACCATAAACCAAGGATAGTATTCAAATAGATTCTGTAGAGGTCATATTATAAGTTCTGTTACAAATAAAATGCGTAGATAATTGCTTTCTAGTTCCATTTAACACATTCCTCGGCAGAGGTCAAGTGTTTCTCCAGCTACCCATTTGCTTACCTCTATTCAATGTCCTGTCATGTAAATAACACATATATTTTGGGATCAGTTGTAATGACCATCTCTGTGTAGTCATCTCTAGCTCTCTGTTACTCTCTATGTCACTCACATTCATTGGATAAAAATATACTGTGAAAAACACAGCTATTCCTATTCTTTGGGATGGCACATAAAAAGCTCAAGAAGTCAGTACAGCCAGGGGAGAGAAGAATATGTGTTTAGAGCTCAAGGTGCAGTTTGGCGTTTTCAAAAATCCAAGCGTGACAGAAGAATGGATTATGAAGTAGTGGCAACTTTAGAAAGACACTGTGGAAATAATTTGGAGGGATTATTAGAACCATTCAATAGCTGATCACTGAATTCTATAGCACTAATCGTGACAGAACTGTGTTAGCCAAGACAAGGTCCGTGTTGTGTCGAGATGAAAGGGAGGAATCATGGCATGGAGTTTTGAGCATGGGGAAAGCCTGGTAGACTTAAAGAGAAGTCCATGTGGATGGCTTGAGGGCACTGGGGAAGAAGGGTGTGTAGCTCAGAAGTCCCTGTAGCTTGCTTGCCACCTTGGTGACCTATGTAGAATCCTAACCCTGTACAACCCTAGCTGTTAGGGCATGATTTCTGTCACATTTAGGTTTTGTAAGCTTGTCTATAGCTGTGAAGAGAAAATCCTAATTGAGGAATTGGGTCCATCAGACTGGCCTGTGGGGATTGCTGTGGGGGGCACTCTCTTGATTGCTGATTGATGTGGGAGGGTTTAGCCCATTGTGGGTAATGTCATCCTTGGACAAAAAGGCCTGAACTGTATATCAAAAAGCAAGACTAGAGAGGGAAGGTAAGAAGGGAAGTGATGCAATTCTAAAATGCATAGTAAATGAATGAGTAATGAAAATAATGTGATTGAAGAAGCCAGGAAAGCGGGCTCCCCTGCTTCAAGCTCCTGTCTTGACTTCTTGCTTTGGTTTCCTCAGCCATGGAGTAGAATTTATAAGGCAATAAGTACTTTCTTCCCTCAAGTTGTTCTTGGTCAATGTTTTACCACTGTAATAGAAAAGGAAACTATTACAGTTCCCTATGTTTAGTTCCATGTGCACCATGCAGCATCCTGTATCATCATTTGGAGTCACTCACGAGAACATATAAAGAAAAGCAGGCATTGCTGTGAGTGAGCTGTAGAAGAAACTGGATGAGATGTTAGGATAGGCAAGGTAAGATGCTGAGCTGAGTGTATAAAGGAGGATGTGTTAAGAAGAGAGAGGTGGGGTAATGTAGGTGTGAAGTGGAGGTGGAAAGTTTTGGTTGTGTCATGTGATACAGACTCACATGGTGTTATGCTGAGGCAAGAGGTGCCCTGCTTGCACAGCTAGCCTTGCAAAGTTTTGTTGGTGTCCAACTGTTCCTGTTCACTCCTGCTGACTCCTGCTGGTTCTGCGGAGGACTGGTGGTTTCTGCTGGATCATGCCACCACTGCTGACTCATGTTCAGTATCCTGACACTACTGAACTAGACTTCTGATATCCTGACAACAGAGATTGAAACCTTCCCAAAGAACTACTCTAAACAGATTCATAACCCCTTGTCCTATTTTCCATCTTTTCTCCCCTACCTTTGGACCATGGGCTAGAAGGGGGGGGGGTAGAAGCATTTGAGAACCCTTATTAATGTAGGTTTTGAAAAATATAAGCTTACGTAGGCAGGTACAGATCTGTCCTATCCTGTATCACTAAGGTAATCAACCCCCTTGTTTTTGCCTGGCAGTTCATGTGTGTGCTGGGACATGGTTGATATCAACATGGTTGAAAGGTAACATTTTAAAGAGCAGTAAAGAACCCATTATAGCTACTGAACTCACCAAAGCCATCACAGAGCTTTTCACTGCACCTTTTAAGTAAAGTATTGGATTAGAAATAATTACCATGGATAGGAAAGTTAGGATACCACTAATAATTCTCCATATAACTTACCTATGCTATATAGTTTATTACAGATATTAATTATCCTCATTTTGCAGGTAAAACATCATTTATAAAAAGAATAAGTTCTAGAATTCAATAGTTCTGTTATTCTGTCAGTTCTTTCTAAATATACCACAGCAAAAATTTAATACTGGGCATTTTGACCTCACAAGACTGTATGAGTGGTGTTCTGTATTAAACGTACTTCATATTTGTAGTTCTTAGATGGGAGGGAAAGATTTGGTAACTTTGTAACAATGCATGTCTACATTCACAGCTTCACCTCAAGCAGCTGGATTTTTGCATGTTTTGCCAGATATTTGCATGTTTTGCATATGTGATTTATTTTCTCCTTGTACCTCAGAGGATTCGGGAATGCTTTCAAATGGAAAGAATATTGCCTCTGTCTGCAAATCAAATGACTTTGAAGTACAACACATTCTCTTATTCCATAAAACAGTGATGATAATGAAGCTTAATTGGGATGTACTACACATTTAACAGAAGTGTTGTAAAAATGCTCGGCAAATCACTAGCTCTCCCTTGTCCAGAAATGTCTGGGTGATTAATTGCAGTGATTCTCAGCCTACCTGCTAGTTAGTACAGATGACAATGGAAGGTCATGGTGTGTGCTGGCATAGGGTGTTTGAGTCAGAAACATCTGAGTTTAAAGTCCATGAATATGGCTTGCACTTTGTAGTATGCCTTACTTCACCTAGTTTCTCTGGGTGCCAGCTTCCTCCCCCAGGCCGTTCGACACTTTCGAGAAGGATCACATGAAGCTGCATCCAGACTCTCCTATAGCCTTGTTTCACACATCAGCTTGTTTGTTTGTTTTTGGAGTAAACTCCACCTGACTTAAGGTCCAAGCATTTGTTTTCAGTGAGAAACTATGCAATGGTTTTTATTCCCCTGCTGCTATAATATTCAGTCATTATATTCTTGCAGGAACAAATTTTCTTCTATAGACTTTAATGGTTATCTCTCAAACTGCCAGATGGTTCCGTCAACCAACTCAAGAAATTTATGAAATTAATCCCTTCTAAACTTCACATGAAATTCTGCTTCAGTGGCTTCAAACCACAGCTTTCATTTGAATTCTGAACAAATTAAAGAATGATTTTCCTCATAAACTCTAAAATGCTCTGTTGCTCGCCTCCTTTGAGCTGAGCCTGATATTGCCTCAAAGGGATAAGCAAGTGTGTGTACACACAGTTTGCAGTAGGCCCCCAATGCTTTCATTTTTCTTCATAATCCTAATGGAACTGACATTCAAGCCAGCAAAGAGCTGGGTGGGAATGGTGGGATAATTTTTTTTCCCTGAAAGGTACCCTTATTCTCTTTTCATTAATTTCTAGGTTAATTTTCACTAGCATTCCTCAAGTAGAAAATTGGAAGACATAGAAAGTTTTGATATTCTCTCCATTTAGAATCATTTCAATATTAATTTAGTCTAACGAAAGCTGTACACTAGAAGGGGTCCAGAGAAGCAGACAGATCTGAGAGAGCCCTGGAGTCCATACTATTATACATCACACAGACGCTCAGAGGGAAAGTATTTGATCCCCCTCTTTGGTATTTAAATAAATGGGTCATAGTCACCATTAGTTCTTTTGAAGAAATGTTGTAGACTTGGAAATAAAAGACAGAGTTCTTATCTTTATTAATTATATCTTTAAAAAACTTGAGTCAGAGTCTTCCATTATCCCAGAATGCAGTTCTAAAGAATGCATCCGTTTTCTTGATAATGAAATTTGTTCAGTGTGATAGCAATGTAAGCTTTTAATTAGATGTCTAATATTCCAGGATCCATACTGGTAAGTTGCAAGCTGGCTAGAAGTTACCTGGAGTTATGTACAAACGCTAAAAGGCAGATCAGCTCCTATTTAACAATCATTTACTGCAGGGAATGCAATCATACTATGAGGCAGGACTGCAGAATCAGATCTGGTGGCTTCTTTCCCTACTGAGGGCCACCCACTCCCATAGTCCCTGAAATAGACCTTCAAATATTCTGCTTCCAGCCTCTGCCCAAGCCTTCTCCTGAGCCCTCTGACCTCCTACTTTAAAGGGAACTTGAGTTGACCTTCGGCTGTTTTTCTGCCACATTTCCTTCTGGTTTCTCACCTGTCTTCTGGGATGAACCAATAACTCTGCTGTCTGTTCTTTGAGCTTATCTTCCTTCAGCCAAAGGACATGCTTCTTGAAACTGTTGGCCTCTCCTTTTCTATTGGCAGCTTCAAAATGCGTTTGTTGTTTTTGACATTTTTTTTATTATGTTGATAGAATGATTTATTATGATTTTTATACTGATTATATGTTGGTGGTGTTTAGGATACATTGAGTTAAATAAAAATATTTTTAAAAAATGATTTTCCTTTTCTTATTGGAAAAAAATCATACAATTCTATTTTGATCATATTTTTCAACTCCTCAATGCATTCAGATTCTCCCCACCTGCTACCCACCAAACTTTATGATTTTTCTCTCTTTCTCTTTAAAAGTAACAACAACAAAAACAGGAAAACCAAGAAACATATCTACAACTTCCTGCCAAGGACCAGCTTCAGCTTGAGATGTGTTCTGAGTGGCAAAAGCACGACTCAGAGTTAAATCACAGGCTATAAGCTTACAGCCTATGTTCTGCTCATCCCCTGCAGATCCAAAGCCTAGTATATATCAGTTCAGCCATTACCCCAGGTTCCCTTTTGATTGTCCAATGAATCAGTTTTCCATGACATCAGCACCTTGAATTTTAGAAAGAGACAGCAAGCACATTTTTTTTTTAATTGCAAAAGAATTCAGAGAGCTGCCTGCCTTTGTTAAGCACAGACAATATGCTGGGTGGGACCCGTCCCTGAAATTACCATTCCTACCAAGCCTGAGCCTGGACCTAAACTTCCTACCCCTCTGTCACAGGCTGACCTTAGCTGGAAATAGCCAAGATACAATTCACAGACCATATGAAACTCAAGAAAAGGGAAGACCAAAGTGGGGATGCTTCAGTGCTTCTAGGAAGGGGGAACAAAATACTCACAGGAAAAACTATGAAGAGAAAGTATGGAGCAGAGACAGAAGGAAAGGCCATCCAGAGACTGCCCCACCTGGAGATCCATCCCATATACAGTTACCAAACCCAGATGCCAAGAAGTATATGCTGAAATGAGCCTGACATGGCTGTGTCCTGAGAGGCCCTGCCAGAGTCTTACCAGTACAGAGGCAGATGTTCGAAGCCAACTGTTGGCCTGAGTGTGAGGCCCCTGATGGAGGAGTTGCAAAAGGGACTGAAGGAGCTAAAGGGATTTGCAGCCCCAGGGGAGGAGCAACAATGTCAACTGTCCAGACCCCCTGAAGCTCCCAGGATTGGACCACCAACCAAAGAATGCACATGGAGGGACTCATGGCTCAGGCTGCATATGTGGCAGAGGATGGCCTGTTAGACATAACCGAAAGGAGCTACTCTTGAGCTGGAGGGAGTTCAATGCCCCAGTGTAGGGGAATACCAGGGTGAGAAGGCAGGAGTGGGTTGGTAGGTGATGAAGAGGCAGCAGGAAGGGGAATGGGATAGGCGGTTCCAGAGGGGAGACCTGGAAAGGGATAACATTTGAAATGTAAATAAAGAAAATATCCAATAAAAGAAAAAAAAAGAGAAAATATCCAATAAAAGAAAAAACAAATCAAATCAATATTTACAACCGTAAAAAAGAAAACATTTGAAATGTAAATAAATAAAATAAAATACCTAATAAAAATACATAAAAAAAGAAAGAAAAAAAGGATGCCAATAGGTATGTCTTGTTTGTACACACACACAAACACACACACACACACACACACACACACACACACACACACACACACATATCCTTCAGGAAATATTCTCCCTGCTAAGGTTATTGGGAAATGTTTTTGACATTTTTTAAACCAATACAAAAATAAAAAAATGCTCATCTTTTTCTCCCAACTATTTTTGCTGCTTTTAAAAAGTCAGACACTCCTTGAGAGAGCAGAGCTCATGTTTTAGTCATCCTGGCCCTTCTCCCCTTTATTGGCATGCTATGACCTGACATGGTGACTTCTACACCACGGAATCTGATCTCTCATGGATCATGGATGACCTCCAAGACAGAACTTTCTGGTTTATGTCAGTCTTCAACTTTTATAATTTATATTCCTTGGAAACTTTTTTTTTTTCTTTTGAAATACTCCCCTATATTTTTCCTGTTAAGTTTTCTGTGTCTTCTTAAATATTTTACTTCTTATGACTAACTCCTCTTTTCTTCATATTCCTTTGAAATACGTATCTTCCATAGAGTGCTTTTATGTTGTTGTTTTTAATGGTATTTGTTAGTTTTGTCAACTCAACATAATCTAGAGTCACCTGGGACTAGAGTCAACTGAGGAACTGTTTCCATCAGAGTGATCTGTGAGGTTGTCTGTAGGGAATTAGTTTGGTTTTTCCACTGTGGGCAATTCCATCTCTTCACAGGTTTGATGGACTGTATAAGAAAGATAACTGAGCAACCCAGTGTAAGCAAACTAGTAGGCACTATTCCTCTGTGGTCTCTGCTTTTGGATAATGGACCACCTAACCTATAAGTTAAAATAAATTCTTTCTCCTCCCAGCTTGGTTTTTGCCACTGTTTTATTATAGCTATTGAAAGCAAACTAAAATGATAACAATTGAAGTTTTTATATTTTTTATCTCTAAGCTCATCACAGTCTAAAGGGATCTTTTGAGTCTTGAGTTACTTCTCAGATAGAAAACAGGAGAGAATGTTAGTTTTTCTATATTAAGGCTTCTTTTGTGTCCCAGTATGTGATCTATTGTAGAGAAGCATCCATGTGCTCCTGGGTATATTCTGTGGCATTTGGGTGGAATACTCTGTAGACATCTGTTAGATCTAGTTGATGTATGATGTAATTTAATTCTGAGATTTCTCTATTTTTCATGTAGATTTTTTTATCTACTGGAGAAAGTTGGATGCTGAAATCACATTATAATTGGGCTTGGTTTTGTATCATTCGTTCATTAATTTGTGCTTTATGAGATTGAGTACTGAAGGCATAATTTGTTTCCAACTTTGTTTCTACCTCCCTTCCAACCCTTATTCACTCTAATGGATTCCAACCCTCCCAACACACTAGGTAGGAGAGGAAGAAGGTTAGAGAGGAAAGACAGTGTGGGTCTCTTTAAACTACTTCCTGCTGAATATGGGTTTTGAGTTCCTTGGTGGAATGTCCAATCTTCTTTCCTCAGGACACCTGCAACCTCTTGTCTTCTTTCTCTAGACTACCAGCAACAGCAACAGTGGGAATAGGAACCAGCAGGAGGAATAGCCATGCCTCCTTCTTCAGATTCTCCCTGTCCTTCTCTAAGCTCTTAACATTTTACCCTCTCCAGAGTCCCCCAAATTAAATAATCTGCAGCTGGCAGAATCATGCCCCTGCCTGTGTACCCAGACTGCTGCTGTGAATAATCTGAAGCAGCCCCATATCCACACCTGGGATTAAAACAAACAAACTTGTTTAAATAACATAACTGTGTTTTAAAAGAAACTAAACTCTCACGACAGGGTACAGCAGAGTAATATTTTCTTAATTGTAGAAAAAACTTTTATTCTCCTGATGTATTCATAGGCTCACTGCTTCTGTCTGCTGACCTGGTCCTAGCCCTGGAAGCTTCTAGCCTCTGTACAATCTAACCTAGGCCTAGAATGTTTTCAGCCTTTGAAACTTACTGCTGAATAAATTCATGTGTTCTAGCTCTTTCTGAGAGCTAGAAACTCTGGCTGGCTGGTCAATTCAGCTGTTGTGATTCAAACTCCCCTCCACTCAAAACTGACTCAACATGACTTCTCTCTGCTTTTCTTGAATTGCTCTGCTTGGCCTCATACTAACTTTGGCAATATACCCAGTCTTGTGGTTCCTTATTCTATGGCATGTTTTGTCCTCACCTGTGTCTAACTTCTTCTCTTTCTGCAATCTGTTTCTGTACAACTGTCTTGGTAAAACTTCTCTGCTCTTCCTCTTTCTCTCTTTGCCCTGCTCTTTCTTGAGTAACCTCTCTTTTGATCTTCTCTTTGAGAGCTGGGCATATCCTATTCTGTCAAATCTTTCTCTGATGATTTGTCACTTTGTCTGCCACTCAATTGGTCATCACTTTCAAACATGAATCCTTCCTTCTCCTAACTTTCTTTTCATTGTTTGGGATTAAGGGTGTGGACGAAGGGTGTGTTTGTATTCCTGTCAAGGGGATTAAAGGTGTGTTCACTTTGAGCCGAACCACAATTTAAAAGTTATTTCCAGCAAACAACACAATTTCCAGTTTCCAATGTGGTCAGATATCCTGCAAAGGGTAATTGATACTAATTAGGATAAAGTTTCCTTCTTTATCTCTTTTGATTAGTTTTAGATTAAAGTCTATTTTGTCAGATATTAGGATAGCAAAACCTATTTACTTTTGATCCTATTTGCTTGGAACATTTTTCTCTACTCTTTCAGTTTAAGGTGGTGCCAGTCTCTAAAGCTGCCAATACATGGATTTTGTTTCTTAGTCTTTCAGCTATCCTATGTCTCTTGGTTGAGTTGCTGAGGCAATTGATATTTCAAGTTATTATTGAAAATGTGCATAGATCGCAATGGTTCATTGCATTTTGCTGGTGAGTGTTCTTAGTCCTATTTGGTATTTCACTACATCACAGCTTTTTTTGTTTGTTTTCTTTCTAGAGTCTTTTGGCCTCCTCTCTTCCATTTGAAAGAATTCTTCAAGTGTTCAATACTATGTATAGTCTGTTGTTATTGGATATGAGATCTTTAGACACTTTGGATTGTGTAAGTTTTTCTTTTTTCTTTGACTGTATAGAAGCTATTTTTTTTTTCTTTCTGGAAGTCTAGCTTGACAACTGCGGTCTCTGGGAACTTGGAGTATATATGGCTCTCGGCTTTTCTGACATTCAGAGTTCCATTGAGAAATCAGGTGTCACTCTGGTGGGTTTTGCTTTATATGTGACTTCTCTTTTTTTTCTTGAAGCTTTCAATATTTCTTATTTCTTCTGTAAATTTATCATTTTAACTGTGATATGCTATGGGGGTTGTTTCTTTTCTGCTTTTGGTTGGGGTTCTGTGTGCTTGTATCTGTATAGATGTGTCCTTTCTTTGTGGAAGTTATTGATTTTTTTCTAAGATATTGTTAAATACCTGTTCTATTCCGTTGACCTGGGATACTTGTCTCTCATCAATGACTATAATTCAATGATTCAGCTGTTTTAACAGTTTCCCACATTTCCTGCATGTTCCTTTCCCATGCTTTACAAAGGTTTTCATATTCTTTGTTTCATATAGACCTTCTGCTTTATCTTTGAGGCCTGTTATTTTATCTTCTACTTAATTAGTTCTACTTGTAAGATTTCCTCTGAACTTTCTAATTGGAATCTTTAGTTTCTCATTTCCATCTTTGTTCTGTTTTCTTCAGTGCTATCATCTTTGTATTGAATTCAGTTTTCAAATACTGAATTACTTTTTGTCATTTCATTCAGATCTGTACTTGTAATTTTTTGGACATCCACACAAGCAGTCATTGTTATCCTTTTGGAGTTCAATGAAGTACTTGTTTATGTCTTCTTTAAATTCCTTGAACTCTATGATGAAGTCTATGATTGTTATTTTAAATGATATCTACTTGGATTCTTCTAGAATTTCTCATTAGAGAATACATCTATATGACTAGTTGCTTTGATGGGCTACATGCTGTCTTGGCATTTTTTTTTTTTTTCTGTTTAAGATAAGGAACCTTTTCCTGTTCCTTATCTTAAAGTCTAAGCACTTATAGCTTTGACTTGCAAATCAGACTGAATTTCTTTTGAAATATGAACAGAATGATTCAGATTGAGTAGAAAGGAGAACTTTGATTATGTTTTCCCTGAAGGAACTTCTGCAAGCATCATGCATCACTGATTGGATGGCTCCCTGCTCAGCAGACCTTTATATAGAGAGACTTGATTTTTATTCTAAGATTACCATGCTTCTCAACTACAAAACCAAGTTCACACCTTTGCACACTTTTCTTACAAATTGTTGTTTTCACCTTGATTTCTGAAGTTGGCCTTCTTTGACATATAACTTAATTTCCTCTTATTACTTATACAAAAGACTAAACGCAAAATTGAATTAAATCACTGTGAATGCATGACTCTTCTTTATTACTTAATGATAGAGGCTCAGAAAACGTGTCTCCTATGTTTTTATTTTCACTTCAAAACATGAGTTGTCTACCTGTATCACTGATAGTTGTCACAGGTGAGCCCTGTGCACCTCCAACAAAATAGCCTTCCAAAATTGCTGTCATAAAATTCCTTCCTTCTTTCCTTCCTTCTTTTCTTCCTTCCTTCCTTCCTTCCTTCCTTCCTTCCTTCCTTCCTTCCTTTCTTCCTTCTTTCATTTCTTTTTTTCTTATTGTTAAATGAAAGAGGCAGGACCTGAGATCATCTGCTACTGAACTGGTGTGGTCATTAGCTCAAAAGGAGGAATTAGCATTTCACCTCTGTCATCTTGAAATAGAAAAAAAAAAAAAAAAAAGATTATGAAATCTCTGTTCTCTCTGGCATTTGCTTATTATTTCTTCTTCTTCTTCTTCTTCTTCTTCTTCTTCTTCTTCTTCTTCTT
>JADRCD010211857.1:10029-30826 GCA_019843815.1 Montemys delectorum | reverse complement strand
CTTCTTCTTCTTCTTCTTCTTCTTCTTCTTCTTCTTCTTCTTCTTCTCCTCCTTCTCCTCCTCCTCCTCCTCCTCCTCCTCCTCCTCCTCCTTCTTTTATTAGATATTTTCTTTATTTACATGTCATACAATATCCCCTTTCCCAGTTTCCCCTCTGAAACAAAGGGAAAAAAAAAGAAAAGAAAATAAACAAAAACAAGAACAAACCCCTGTTCCCTCCCCCCTCCCCCTTCCCTCTCCTTGCCACCCCACCCTCTCCTGCTTACTGGCCCTGGGCATTCCCATAGCTGTCTCCTGAGAGGCTCTGATAGTACTTGACTAATACAGAAGTAGAGGCTCACAGCCATCCATTGGACTGAGTACAGGGTCCCCAATGAAGGAACTGGAGAAAGGACCCAAGGAGCTGAAGGATTTGCAGTCCCTTAGGGACAATATGAACTAACTAGTACCCTCAGAACTCCCAGGGACTAAACCACCAACCAAAGAGTTCACATGGTGGGACTCATAGCTCCAGCAGCATATGTAGCAGAGGATGCCCTAGTCGGTCATCAATGGGAGGAGAGGTCCTTGGCCCTGTGAAGGTTCTTCTTCTTCTTCTTCTTCTTCTTCTTCTTCTTCTTCTTCTTCTTCTTCTTCTTCTTCTTCTTCTTCTTCTTCTTCTTCTTCTTCTTCTTCTTCTTCTCCTCCTCCTTCTTCTTCTTCTGTTACTGTTGCCAGTATATTATGCCCAGCAAGTACTTTTTCTTATGCAGGCAACAAGGGGAGTAAATTGTTATGCTTTGCTTCACTTAGAATGATAAAGGCCGGGCGGTGGTGGCGCACACCTTTAATCCCAGCACTTGGGAGGCAGAGGCAGGCGGATTTCTGAGTTTGAGGCCAGCCTGGTCTACAGAATGAGTTCCAGGACAGCCAAAGCTACATAGAGAAACCCTGCCTTGAAAAACCAAACCAAACCAAACCAAACCAAATCAAATCAAAACAAAACAAAACAAAACAAAACAAAACAAAACAAAAACAAAAACAGAAGAATGATAAAGATATTAGGAAAGCACTGTCAACAGTAAATGGCACCCTGACATTCTATTGGTTGCGGCTGACACTATGGATCATGTGCTACTGCTAAAATAAATAAAATATAAAATGATACATATATGCTTATTTTTTTTAAGTGTTGCCTATGGAAAGTAGTGACATGGTCAATCAGACTGACCTTGATATTACCATAATTACAGTGGTAAATGGGGAAATAAAACTGAATCTTGTTCTAAACCACCTCTAGTTAGAGCTATAGTCGCAAAAGTAGTTTGCTTTAAGTATTTAATTTATAATTCAAGTTCATTTTGCATCTGGGGATGTAGTTTTATTAGCTATTAATATTTTCCAATGAACAAGCCAACATATGAATTCTTTAGAGACAAAAGCCCAAACTGTCTTAAGACGGACTGTCTCTAATCTACTGGTTCTCGATCCATCCTTGGCAGGCACTGTGTAAGTGCTAAATGCTTCACATGTGTTTAGTTTTGTGAGTAGGTCCTGAACTCCATTAGTACCCAGATTGTGCTTCTACAGAAATAATTGTCTTTTTCAACTACTTTCAAATAAACATTTTTTTTTTTTTTGGTATTCACTGCAACCTGATTCTGATTATACAGCATACAAAATTCAAGGGATCAAATCACCAGCAATTTGCTTCCCTAAGTTGCTTTCTTAAATCAACTTTTAAATAGATTTATGTTGCCTGTGGATACAAAGTGGTGGAGTAAAACTAAACCTTCCTGATTTCCAAATCAGCATTTAAAGGGCTATAATTCATACTTAATGAAGAAAAACAGCTAAATAAGCATCCACAAGCATTTAAATAGAGACTTCATGCTCATAAAGTTTTTATCCCCTGCTAAAAGCCCCTTCACCATATATGTTTATTATACTTTGATGCAAAACGCTAAAAGGAAGTTGGATATTGTTAAATTGCTATTAAATTATAAGAGAACAAATATTAGAAAGAAATTTCAACTCAGTTAACTACAACAAGATTGGCATTTTTCCTTACTAGTGCTCAGTATTCAGTTCTCAAACAGAAAATGTTTTATTGCCAATTGAACATGAAAAAATATTGAGGCCAGATGTCTCTGACCTTTTGTGTAAGAATGAAGCACTTTATAGTTCAAAGGTAGGCACCCTGTTTATAAATGAATACATTGTGGTGAAAACTGACTTAGTTTCACCTGGAAAATTGAGCTTGATCCTTTTCCCTGAAATAAAGGTGGGCTGTTGAGACTATCTTGCCTGAAGGCAAACTAATATAAAGTTCTTGTACAAAGCATGTGTGTTTGGGACTTCAGCACTACTCAAATATAAATGTCTTGAGTCTCCATTATCAATGCCATCACATCTCTGTGTTAAAGCTCAGAGTACCTCCAGCCAAAATTATCTCTTGGACACTTGCTGGCTACTAAGGACATTTTGCCTCTCATTAATACTGAGAGAGGATGGTAAATCAATTAAGAATGCTACTTTGAAATACTGCAACCTTAGCATTTACATTGCACTAGCAGTCTAAGCACATGCATGAAAGCAACATCTTATCTTCTGGGCATGAGTAATGTCTTCCACATTTCATTATTCTAGACAGAGACTACTATAATTGACCTAAAATTCCCTGAATTTAATCAGCTTTGAGATAAGGTATAAAAGAACATAATCTTGAAATAATAATAATAGATTAATTTGCTTACCTTCTGCTTGTATTCTCAAATTTTTGTCAATTTCTTGATTGTAGAAATTTATTAGTCTAATCACTTTAAATAGAAGGAATATAATTTAAGCTTTGTCTATCTATATTTCAATTGTTTGAAATGTTTGCCTTTCCTGAGGAGATGCCAATATCCACAGCTACATATTTGTTTCATTTTGGTCAGGAGCATAATTTCAATCAGCTCCCAAAGAATAGATGGTTTGAGGGAATGATGCTCTATATACAGGGACCATGAACTGACTACGATTCAAAGTTTCACATAAGGAATGATTACTTTCCATTCATTGGGGATGATGTCTGGAATAAAATAGAATTGGTACCCAATGTTTACTATAATAAAGCAGAACAAATTCAATGAATTGAACTATTTTCTGGGTCCAGGACATTGTTTTAATGGAGAAAATGGCACAAGAAAATTAAGTGCAGGGATCCTAGATGTCATTCGTCAAGGGCATGGTATTTCCCCCAGATTACTGCCCCCAGAATACTCAAGGCCCTAATAGAAAGATTTAAGGTTTGAGTATGCTCTAGCATTCCCGCCTAATGTTTGTAGAGGATGAGTCATCATTCATCTGTAGGGCAGCTGCATCTATTGTCCTGGTTGTTAGCTTATAAAGCAGAAAGTATCCTGTCAGTGGTGGAGTCCTCCCTAGAAAAGAACTGAGTATTTTGCCGATGCCAAAAACATACACACCATGGGTTAAGGCAGTTTTAAGAGCTCTTCTTGTCATTTGCATAGTGTGCTTCATTGGCTTCAGGCAGACAAAGACACTTGTGGTCACTGTGGTGAATGAGTGCTTTTATCTGGTCTACCATTCTTGAAGAAATCATTTTAAAAATTGTGAAGATAGTATATAGGAACCTATATAGTGTATTTTTATCTGGGAAATTAACATTCTTAGGGCAATAACATGCTATATAGGCCTTCAAAACTATATATTTTTGTATACATTGGTATTTACAAATATGAGATTGCAATCATACTACCTGAATGTGCTTGATTTTGTCTAAAAATATGAAAAATTTCTTACAGCTTACTTATATCATATATGTGTTCTATTCATAAATAATGTGGCAAATAAACAATTCTGAGTTTTCAGTTTTACATCTTTTATATTTACCTTCGTGTCATTTTAATTGCTTCATATTCTATATTGACATAACATGATTCATTTAATTAGCCATTAATTATAGACATTTAGATTGTTTCCAAATTGAAAGCATAGCAAACATTGCTGTGGTAAGAAAAGTCCTTTAGAAATGATTGTGCAAACTCTCCTACCTCCTTGCGGTAACTTCTGAGAGTAGGTATAGTGGAACACCTGAGATGATCATTGTGATTATTCTTGTGTGGATTTCCAAGCTGCATTCCAGGAAGGCCAGATCAAATTTCTTTTATATAAAAAGATTCAAAAAATGTGGTTTTTCATTTCACTCAACACTAACAATGTTTACTTCAGACAAATCTTCTCCAGCAGTCATTTGATGAGAAAAGCCATCTAAGTTTGAAGTGTGGATTTTTAATTATTTATAGATCTTGTGCACTGCTGTCTTTCAAGTCTTTCTTATGAGATTTTGCTTTATTAATGATTTTGTGACTGTTTTATATGTTTGTGAAAATAACACATGTTTGTTGTATGTGTTAAAATCACCCCAATTTTGTTGTTTTGGAAGGGAGACTTTCCAATAGATTTTTATTTTTATATTTTCATGTTAATTAATCATGTTAATCTCAAAATTGGTAGACACACAAGTACTCATGGGAGGCAAGTCAGGCTATGTGCTATATCCTGAGAGTGGAGGACTGAAGCCAGGCAGTTGGAGACTGCAGGTCATGTTGCATGGTGCGAGTTCAAAAGTGAAGGTAACAACCTTGCTGTGAATTCATATACAATTTATTGACAGCAGTGGAGAATCTTCTCTCACAAACAGTAATTTGTGTTTAGATGGAGTAACGACAAAGCGATAGCTCAGGGAAAGGTAAACAAGCGTTCTATATGAGGAATAGAGGCACATATTAACTGTCAAGGTCATTAAGGCCACATGTGGTTCAGTTCAGATTTAATTTACTAGTGACCTTTAAGGGTTGTTAACTTTTCAAATACTTTTTTTTTTCCCCTAGGGAGATTTATTCAAGGAAGTTCAGTTAGTGAGGTTTGACTTTTATTCTGGCATCCTTCCACACATATTTGGTCACATATCCTAGGCTGACACCATTAATAATTAAGATAGTGCATTTACTACAAATTGTTTGGTGTGAATTTGGAACTTGTGTTTCTCCCGGGCTTTCCTGACTCCATGACAAATCTTTCTCCTGCTTAGCAGCCTTGTTTATTTCTTTACATTACGTTCTCTGTTATGCCAAGGACTCCAGCAGCATGAGGGAGAGAGACAGCATGTCCTCATGTAGCAAATAAATTAATTATAACCAGGAGGGTGCCACTTCTCGTTACTCGTCTTGAAGGCTTGAATGTGGAATTGACTTTGCTGATGGGTTTCACAGAGTAGTCACTTAACAGAATGAATAGAATGGAGCCTTTTACTGAAGTAGGATTCATTTCTCATCCATAGCATCCTTGAATTTCTCATGTTAAGAACATGCATGTTTAGTTAAGAGGTTTAAAATAAGATACACTGTGAAATTTTCCTATTAGGTCTTTTGTAGGCTTTGAATTCCTTCTTTTCTTCCTTTATTATTTTCCTCCCTTATTTTTGATCACATCATTTAACCCCCAAAAACCAGCTTTGAGAGCTAAATTATGAAATCCATAGAGGTGCAGGGATGCTTGAACATAATGAAACTCAGGAAGAGACTTTGAAAAGACATTACAATGCCTTTAATAAGTTCTGTGTACAGAGATGATTATTTTCAAGAGAGGTTCAATATCTTCTCCTTTGCCCTAAATTTTGGCAGAAATCACTTCCACTGACAGATAAGATGAATGATAACACTGGGTAGGGAGAAGATGAAGGTTGGAAGCCATAGGATAGGCTATAGATAGATAGAAGATCTGCTAAACTCATTATGCATGGAGGAGAAGAAGATGTTTTTCTTGGAAGGAGGGCAGTGGAGTTGCTTTGTTTGTGCTTAGACTTCTGTGTAGACCCTTAATCACCCTGTCTAGCCAAGACCGGCAAAGCTTTGTAATGCCTCTGCATTCCTGCCATTGAGGCAGCAGGATGCAAATGCATCAGCCTGCCCCCGTAGGTTGCAGAATTAAGAGTAAGTTGCAGCCATACAGCTGTCTGGGTTAAAGACTCTGGGAAATCCATAAATTTCATTAGTTTCTCCATCCACATGACAGTATTTTAAAAAAATTAATTTTTAAGTTGAGATATTGTAGTGGCTATTCCTGGTTGTCAACTTGACTACGTCTGAAATGAATTACAATCCAGAATTAGAAGGCTCACCTGTGGCCCTAATCTGGAGGCTGAGAGATACAAGTTTCTGACCTGAATCTTGGCATGGAGACCTTGAGGAATAGTGTCTACGAATCCCATAGGATTAACATAGAAATCTCTATGAGTTCAAGGTCATCTGGGGTTAAAGATGTGGTGGCATACACCTTTAACCTGGGCCACACTTTTTGCTGGAGACCTATATAAGGACATTGGAAGAAGGAAGGCTCTCTCTGCTTCGCCTGCTTGCCTTGTGGGACTGAGCAATTGCTGGATCCTTGGACTTCCATTCACAGCTGCTGCCATGACTGTTGTCGGGAGTTGATTGTTGGGAGTTGGACTACAAACTGTAAGTCATCAATAAATCCCTTTACTACATAGAGACTACCATAAGTTCTGTGACTCTAGAGAACCCTAACTAAGACAAATTGGTACTAGGAGTGGGGTATTCCTGTGACAACCTGACTATGTTTTGGGGAGGACTGTGGAAGGTCTTTGGAACTTTGAGCTAGAAGAGCAGCCACTGACTGTTAAGAATTCTGTGGGATGTTCTGTAGGAGCTTGGAAGACCATGTTGAGAACAGTGCAGAGATGGAGGCCTGGCTTGTGAAATTTCAGAGGGAAGATTAAAGACTCTTATCAGGGCCATGTTGTTTTGATTGTGAAGATTCTGTGGTTCTGGTTAGCTGGGGCTGAAGTATCAGCTGTGATTAACAAGATACCAGAACTACTAAAGAGAGAACTTTGCATTACTGGGACTATTGATGCTGGTTAGCTGGAGCTAAGAAATTAGCGGTGATTAAGAAGAGACCAGCATCATTGAGGTAACATCTTCTGGGGAGTGTTTTCTGAGAGCACAAAGAGGCTGTGTTCCAGAGATAACCAAGGTTGTACTTTGTGCTGCAGCAGGACTTGGTAATGTGTAAGAGTCACCCAGGTGGTACTGGTTTTGACAGCACGAAGGGGTCTTGAAGCTGAGGCAGCTGAGGCTTAGCACAGTGAGAGGCCATGGAAGGCCATTGGTGAAGGTGCAGCCTCAGTTTGCAATTGATGGCCCAGGACTGAAGGGGTCATGAAAAGGAGTTGAGTCCTGGCACCATGAAGAGAGCCTATGAGAGGCTATTGGCGAAGCCTAGTTACAGCGGATGACAGTGTTTTGGTGATGCCAGTACCATGAATGACACCAAAAACAGCAGCAGCAGCACTGAAGTACAGGCATCTGGAGCCCAGAAAACAAGATGTGTGCTACAAAGGGCAGAGCTGGAGAGGTGACTCAAGCCCTTGGAGGAGCCCAGAAGATCGTGAGTTGGATCCCAGTTAGTTTTGCTTTTGATTGTGACTGTGCCCTGATATTTTTCCCTCTTGAAAAATGTATTTTAGTGGAGCCCACAGTTAAGAGACTTTGAATTTGAAAAGATATTGGACATTTTAAATTGATTGAACTTTTAATATGTAAAGACTGTGGGACTTTAGATCTTGGGGATGAATAAGAACATAAGGATTGAGGCTTAATAGTGATGTGTTTGTGTGTCAAGTTGACAAGGGGTCAATTGTACTGGCTAGTTTTGTGTGTCAACTTGACACAGGCTGGAGTTATCACAGAGAAAGGAGCTTCAGTTGGGGAAATGCCTCCATGAGATCCAGCTGTGGGGCATTTTCTCAATTGGTGATCAAAGGGGTAGTGCCATCCCTGGGTTGGAAGTCTTGAGTTCTATAAGAGAGCGATCTGAGCAAGCCAGGAGAAAGCAAGCCAGTAAGGAACATCCCTCCATGGCCTCTGCATCAGCTCCTGCTTCCTGACCTGCTTGAGTTCCAGTCCTGACTTCCTCTGGTGATCAACAGCCATGTGGAAGTGTAAGCCAAATAAACCCTTTCCTCCCCAACTTGCTTCATGGTCATGATGTTTGTGCAGGAATAGAAATACTGACTAAGACAGATGTGGATACAGTAATGGAAGTTGAGATGATTTTAGGGGACTATGTAGCATGTTGCGTAAGATATATTTAGTTGAATATTTCAGTGACTATTAAAATGAGTATAGTTAGTACATAAGCACATAAGTTAGGTGATGTTAATTGTAAGTAACAAGGAATATAAAGAACATTTTGACTATAATAGTGTTGTTATATTATGGATATGGCAAAATTAGTGATAGAAGGGATTTGGGAAACTGCTGGCTAAGTGTTCTGTATGATTAATTTGAGATGCAATGATTAAAATATTTAATTTCTTAGATAGGAAAAGAGCATCACTTCTCATGATGATGATTGAGGACTTTAAAAAGGACATAAATAACTCCCTTAAAAAATATAGGAGGGGGGCTGGTGAGATGGCTCAGTGGGTAAAATACTGAATGCTCTTCTGAAGGTCCTGAGTTCAAATCCCAGCAACCACATGGTGGCTCACAACCATCCATAATGAGATTTGACGCCCTCTTCTGGTGCGTCTGAAGATAGCTACAGTGTATAATAATAAGTAAATCTTAAAAAAAAAAATAGAAGGGACCCGTGGCTGCCCACTCTTTCCCTACTTATTATAGTACTTGAAGTCCTAGCCAGAGCAATTAGACAACAAAAGGAGGTCAAAGATATACAAATTGGAAAGGAAGAAGTCAAAATATCAGTATTTGCAGATGATATGATAGTGTATTTAAGTGACTTCCAAAATTCCATGAAAGAACTCCTAAACCTGATTATCAATTTCAGCAAAGTGACTGGATATAGAATTAACTCAAACAAATCAGTAGCCTTCATCTACTCATAGGATAAACAGGCTGAGAAAGAAAATAAGGAAACGACACCTTTCATAATAGTCACAAATAATATAAAATACCTTGGTGTGACTCAAATCAAACAAGTGAAAGATCTGTATAATAAGAACTCCAAGTGTCTGAAGAAAGAAATCGAAGAAGATATCAGAAGATGGAAAGATCTTCCATGCTCTTGGATTGGCAAGATTAATATAGTAAAAATGGTCATCTTGCCGAAAGCAATCTACAGATTCAATGCAATCTCCATCAGAATTCCAAATCAATTCTTCATAGAGTTAGAATGAGCAATTTTGCAAGTTCACCTGGAATAATAAAGAACCCAGGATATAAAAAACTATTCTCAACAATAAAAGATATTCTGGTAGAATCACCATCCTTGACCTCAAGCAGTACTACAGAGCAATTGTGATAAAAACTGCATGGTATTTGTACAGTGACAGGATGGTAGATCAATGGAATAGAATTGAAGACTCAGAAATGAACCCACACACCTATGGTCACTTGATCTTTGACAAAGGAGCTAAAACCATCCAGTGGAAAAAAGTCAGCATTTTCAACAAATGGTGCTGGTTCAACTAGTGGTTAACAGTAGAAGAATGCAAACTGATTCATTTTTATCTCCTTGTAGAAAGCTCAAGTTCAAGTAAATCAAGGACTCCACATAAAACCAGATACACTGAAACTAATAGAAGAGAAAATGGGAAAGAGTGTTGACTACATGGACCCAGGGAAAAAACTTCCTGAACAGAACACCAATTGCTTATGCTGTAAGAATCAACAAATGGGACCCCATAAAATTGCATACCTTATATAAGGCCAAGGACACTGCCAATAGGACAAAACAGCAACCAGCAGATTCAGAAAAGATCTTTACCAATTCTACATCTGATAGAGAGCTAATATCTAATATATACAAAGAACTCAAGAAGTTAGACTCCAGAGAATCAAATAACTCTACTAAAACTAGGGTACAGAGCTAAACAAAAATTCTCAACTGGGGAATATCAAATGATCGATAAGCACCAAAAGAAGTGATCAACAGCCTTAGTCATCAGGGAAATGCACATCAAAACAATTCTGAGATTCCACCTCATACCAATCAGAATGGGTAAGATCAAAAACTCAGGTGACAGCAGATGCTGGCAAGGATGTGGAGGAAGAGGAACACTCCTCCATTGTTGGTGGGATTGCAAGCTGGTATAACCACTCTAGAAATCATCTGGTGGTTCCTCAGAAAATTGGACTTAGTATTATCTGAGGACCCAGCTAGACTATTCCTGGGCATATACTCGAAAGATATTCCAACATATAACAAGGACACCTGCTCCATTATGTTCATAGCAGCATTATTTATAATATCTAGAAGGTGGAATGAACCCAGATGTCCAACTAATAAATGGATAAAGAAAATGTGGTACATTTACACAATGAAGTTCTACTCAGCTATTAAAAAAAATGAATTCGTGAAATTCTTAGGCAAAAGATGGAACCAGCCACATATGTAGCAGAGGATGGCCTTGTTGGGCATCAGTGGGAGAACAGGTCTTTGATCCTGTGAAGACTGGATGTCCCAATGTAGGGCAATATGAGGGTGGGGAGGCAGGAATAGGTGAGTGGAGGAACAACCTCTTAGAAGCAGGGGGAGGGGTATGGGGTAGGTGTTCTGGGCAGGGGGGATGGGGAAAGAGGTTTAACATTGAAATGTAAATAAAGAAACTATCCAATTAAAGAAAAAAAAACAGAAAAGAGCTTCACTGTTAAGACTCACAATGGCACATCTATGTTCATTTTTTTAATAGGCTTTGGCTCTGAGTGGGACATAGAGGCTCCTACATATCAGCAGTTTCCCAAGGAATTGTAAATCAGGCACAAACCAGCCATGGTAACAGAGCAAAACAGTCCAAAACTTGACATATACAAAGTGGTGTTGTCACTATGTTATCTCTATTATATTGTATCTGTGCAGATAAACTTGCTTTTTATACTTGTGAAAAAGATCTCAAAAGCAAGCCATTCCACACCTTTGTCTTCTTTTTCAACTTTTTGATTATCTTTTTCCTTTTTATTTATTTTTCTCTTATATGGTATATTCTGACCACAGCCTCCCCTCCCTTCACTCCTCCCCGTTCTGTCCCCCATTTCCTCTCTCTCCCTAGATCCATTGAGTCCCAATTTCCCTTCAGAAAAAAGCAGGCTTCCCAATGATATCAACTGATCACAGCATAGCAAGGTATAATAAGACTAGGCACAAACCCTCATATCAAGACTGGACAAGGCAATTCAGTTGGAAGAAAAGGGTCCCAGAGCAAATGAATTAGAGACACTAGGGAGTTAAGAGAATATCTGTTCAAAAGAGAGGGCTCTTATTTATTTATTTATTTATTTATTTATTTATTTATTTATTTTGGTTTTTTGAGACAGGATTTCTCTGTGTAGCCCTGGCTGTCCTGGAACTCACTCTGTAGACTGGGCTGGCCTCCAACTCAGAAATCCACCTGCCTCTGCCTCCCAAGTGCTAGGATTAAAGGCATGTGCCACCACTGCCTGGCAAGAGAGGACTCTTTATAGTATCAACTGCTTATTGAAAATTTCAGCCAGGCATTAGAATTGCCTCCCAATACCAGAGCTTCTGATATTGCTTTATTAGTCAATAAGGAGAAAACAATGATAGTGAACTGGTTCCTGCTGAGTCTTTTAAAGAAATAAGAAGTAGCACCCACTGGGTCATAGGCTGTTTAGCAATATAATATTATATAGGACTCTTATCGAAGAAACAATGTTACTTGTATTCAGTAAGTACTTGTATCTGGGAAATAGCATTATAATACAATCATTTCTTGTTTGTTTTTATTGTTCTGGTCAATTATCAGGTCCACTAATAGCAATTAGTGTCAGAATTTCTAGAATCCCAATGCCTCACAACATAACAGGAGATCTTTGTATGTTCTCAGAACACCAGCAGCATCTGCAGAAAGGTTAGTGACCACTGGTGTAGCTTGTGGTAGGAGGATGGATGCTGTTTATAGTAGTTCAGCCATTCTGCTTGTTACCTGAGAACCTGCATCCTAAGAGTAAGGCAGCATCCTTTATCCCTTTTGTTTTGGGATATGTCCAGAAAACATTTGGCTGTTCAGGAAAGCCCTTTCATGACCGTCATGTTTGGCTTTTTCTATTTGTCTTTTTGGAATGTGGCCATGCTGGAAAGCTCGTTAGGGCAATGGCTAAAAGTCTCACATCAAACAGATCTACCTTTAGCTCTTGACTTTGCTAGTTATACTGTGCTCGGATCTGATGTAGTTCTGGGGATTCACTTCTTCGATGTAAGATGAAGTAACCAGAGAACCTGATGTAGTAAGCTTCCTGTGAAAATGGCATGCAGTTCTATCAGCCCCATGTCCTGCTTCTGGGAAGGTTTAGTCCTGATAACGTTTGTTTCCTGCTTTAAGTCTCATTTGATGCTGCTAGGAACCTGTGAAAGTCACTTAAAGTACATACTGCAGCAATGAGAATACTATTGACTGATATACTTCTCTGACATAGGTAAATGCCTTTCACATTATCTTTTTGGACAAACAGCTATGAGACACATTTCATTATACACTTGAGAGTCCTGCAGGGTGAGCAACTTAACAGCATAGCATCATTTTGACCTCCTGGTTTCTTGTTTTGCTTTCCCTAAATTTACTCTTTATTCCTATGATAAAATGCACCTATGAACTACCCAGAATATGCCTATATTGCCTTAGATCTATTCTCTAGGTAACCCACATTCTTGAACCACAACTGATTGTAACACCAAACTGTGAGTTTGTAGTTGGCTCCTCAGATACCACAGTAGAAAGATTCACTTGCTAAGACTGTCTGATAGTGGATTAGATTGAGGGTTTGTGAAAGGTGAGGTACTGGAGTACATGGCCTAGGCTGCTAGGATGCCTCAGGAAAATAAGAGCATTGAGCTAATTGGTTTTTCCAAGTTGCTCACCAAGATAGAGACACCAGACATATCAGATAAATTATCAAAGGTCAGCTGTAAAAATGTCCCTCCTTGGAAGAACTAAAGAGTTCTTGGTAGTTTATGCTGTAGGGTACTTGGTAAGTTGTGTGACTTCTTGTTAAGCACTGTAAATCAAATAATGTTTATTATATTATATAAAACAATTTTTATGTTGACATATACTTTGACCCTATTCTTCCCCTTTCCCAGGTCCTTCTAGATCCTCTCTGTCCTTACCCTCCCAACTTTAAGTTCTTTTATAAAAAGAAAACCAAAACCCATTACAACAATAAAATCCCCCAAACCAAGAATAAAATAAAACAACACAAAACAACAATAACGCACTGAACTGTAACCAAATAAAAGCACACATTAAAGGTATTGAGACCAGTATACATTGGTCAACTTCTCCTGAACAGGAAGCCTGCCCTGGAATGGTTGGTATACCCACTCCATTGTTATGCCATTGGAGAAAATTGATCTTCCCTCTCCCAGGAGATAAAAAAATGACAGTTAAAGTATCAGGTCTCCCTTCCTTCCTCCCTCTCTCCTTCCTTCCCTTCATTCCTTCGTTCCTTCCTTTCCTTCATTCCTTCGTTCCTTCTTTTCTTTGTGTTTTTTTTTTTAAGAATAGCAAAATACAATATAATAAGATCAAACAAAAATTATCATATTGAGGGTGATCACATTGAAGGTGGGAAAGACAAACCATCAAAAGAAAATGAGCTCAAGAGAAGGCAACAGAATCAGCGACCCACTCATTAACACCCTTGGGAATCCTAAACACTAAACTAACAGCCATAATATACTCTCAGGAGACCTGGCATAGACCCATGTAGGCCTTGTGCATCCTACATTGGTCTCTAAAAGTGCATATGTGTGTTGATCGTGTTTATTTGAAGGGCGTTGTTTCCTTAGCGTCTTCCACCGCTTTGGTTCTTACAGTCTTTCTACATCCCCTTCCATGGCTTTCCCTGGGCTCTGAACGAAGACATCTCAGTTAAGGCTGAATGTTTCAAGGTCTCCCGCTCTCAGCATAATGTCTAGCTATAGGCCTTTATATTTGTTCCTATCTGCTACTGGAGGAGCTTCTCTGATGATGGCTGAGCAAGGCATTGATCTATGAGTCACAGAATATCACTAGGAGTCATTTTATTGCTACACTTTTTTTTTTTAGACAGTATTATTTGGCTTTGCAGTTGTTCCCTTGGATATCCAGTCTCAGGTTAGTGTCAAGGATGGTATCATTTCATGGGGTGGGCTTTAGGTCAGATCAGTTATCGGTAGATTACTACCACAAGCTTTGTGCCACCATTGCCCTAGCATGTCTTGCAGGCATCATATCATTATAGATAGAGGATTCGTGGCTGTCTTTGTGTTTGTATTTCTCTTTGGATAGCATGCAGAACACCTTGTAACAAAGACACTGGAACATAGGAGCAAAGGCTCTATGCAAACACCATCTTGACGTATCTGTGTTTAGTGAGTTATACAGATGTTGTCTTCAGCAATGGGTTCTTATTGTCAGTTTGTGGATAGCAATCTATATTCTTGGCAACAGTCTGAATTTTGGAAAACTTCCACAGAAACCATGGGACAGTTAAAGACAGCCTGGTTTCTGGTTGAGCTAGGTTGGAAACCCTGGAGACCCTGCAAGGGATGGTAAGCGTTTTGCCACAATCTTGGACACCAGGCTCCTGACACAAGCCCGCAGCTCTCCAAAATTCTGTGGCCATCAGTCACATAAGGGCAATGCCCCAAGCCCCTCTACAGGTTAGAAGATGTGACCACAGATTGCAAGCCTCAAGACAGACCTCCATGTTAATTAGGTACCTGAAGGCCTGAAGGGCTTAGCCAATTAAGCTCTCCTTCCCAGACACTCCTCCCTGTAAAAGATATTTAGCCTCAGGCCTGCCCTGAGAAAGTGGGGTACAGTTTTCTCATCAACGCTCTCCGCCATGACAATAAATGCCTTAAAACCAAGGACTGTCTCTTCTCATCGGGATTGGCCCTGGGGAGCAATGGAGCAGGTCTTCATCTAAAGAGCCATATCTAATCTCCCGCAGGAGGTTTCTCTCTGAGCTCCCAGATACGGCCTCCACCCAGACAAGACACCTGCCGAACAAGCTAAGGACACTCATCCCTGAGGAGTCATGTCTGGGAACTCCTGAGACAATTCTGGCAGTCCCTGGGGGGAGTCCTGCCTTGCCGGGTGCCCCAAGTCCCGAGAGGACATGGAACCCCTTTAAACTCACAGGAAACCTTTTGGCCAACAACTCAATTAGATGTAAACCAAGCAGGGTACTGGAAGCTTTGTGGACCAGAGATAGGCAGATGGTCCCTACAGGAAATCATGGTCCTTATAAAGAAATAACAGGGCAAATAAAATCTGTCAGTTTCATACAATGAAATTACTCTGAATACTTCTGGTATAATATGTACCTAGTCTTATTTGATAGAGAAGGACATCCTTTTCCATCTTTCCTGGAGGCTGCAGAAACCACTTATGGGGTAAGAATCCTGGTATTTATAACTTATTTTCCTGAATACCTATACCTATCACTCTACCGTGTTTGGCTTCAGGCCAACTGAGACTCAGCAGAGCACTGCAGAAAAATGACGTTCCTGCTAAGGAAAATATTTGCTTAAGCACTGAAGGAAATTAAAGGTTAGCTCATATGTGACACTAAGAAGTGGAAATGCCTCGTGCAAATAGATCTCGAGGGTCTTATATATTATGTGCTACAAATCAAAAGCCTAAACTATAGCAAAACTTTACACACAAGAACCCAAGCCCATACTTTAGGATCCAGCCTCTTGATAAAGGTGTATGAATGATGGATTCTTGAAGCTTAGACATAATATGGGAGGAAGTCACTGGTGACTGTTAGCAGAGACCTTAGCAGTGACAAACTGCCTTCTTGAGCAGAGCTTTACCTTTTGAAAGCAGACAGTACTTACTACAGACACCCAGGACCTGGTAGACCCTGAATTGAGTCGCTGACTATGTGACTAAAGTGCATCTTATGACTCCAAAACATAAGGTTGAACAGATACAGCAGCAGAAATCATGAAAGAGAAATAGTATGTTTGGGGGAATAAGGAAAAGCAGGCCAAATAGGTAGAGTTAATTTTGTGGAGTTTTGGTTTTAATCAATGTTCTCAACCTGCAGGTTGTGACCTTTTGAGGAGGCCACATCTTAGATATTCTCCATATCAGATATTTACTATTCATAACAGCAGCAACATTACAGTTATAAAGTAGCAATGGAAAGATTTTGTGGTTAGGGGATAACACAACATAAGGAACAGTGCTAAGGGGTTGCCCCATTTAGGAACATTGAGAACCATTGGTTTAAGTGAACATGGGTATATATCTTCTCAGAAGCACTTGAATATTAACCTTGAGTTACAGATGAAGTTTTTTTTTCTCGTGGCTTGTGTTTTTAGAATGGACTGTGACCACACTTCACTTTTACTTAGGGGTAATGTTAAGAGTATTGCAAAAAAAAGTGTCTAAATGGAAAAAAAAGTTAACCTTTGGTCATGCAGTTTGTATGACGAAGCTTCCTAAAGTAGGAGTTGCACAGCCTTATGGGCAATAGAGAATTTCTTAAGTGGCTTGTTCCAGCGCTGGAGGGAACATGACTAGCTAATCTGACAAAAGAGCTCTGAGGAGAAGAGCAAAGACAAATGGGTGCAAAATTGTACAAAAAGATGCATCACTTTATGTCTCAGGAACAATTTATGATGGAGGAATAATTAAACACTTAACTGAAAGTACCACTCATTCTGTTAATATCACCCATTTTCTGTCTTGGCCACTCCAGCACCCAGCAACGGCAAATACAGGAATGGAGTGAATGCATTTAAAGTGATAGGGGTTATTGGATGTAACGGACTTCTCTGCAAGGCTGATCTAGATTCTACTACTATCTAACACCAGGGACTCAAGCTGAGTCACCAAGTTTTATTATTCTTTAGGAGGCTACTCACCTCTTCCAAGTAGGCTATTTGTTTGTTTGTTTACTGTTTTCTATATGGTGACCTTTGAAAGAGGCATGCCAATGGGTAAAATTGATGGAATGTTTGAGCTTTGCATTTTCTTTTAAAATTGGATATTTTCTTTATTTACATTTCAAGTGTTTTCCCCTTTCCAGGTTTCCCCTTCACAAATACTCTACCCTATATCCCCCTCCTCTTCCCTCTATGAGGATGCTCTCCCAACTACTCAGCCCCTCTTGTCCTCCCGCCCTGGCATTCCCCTATACTGGGGCATCGAACACCCTCAGGCCCAAGAGTCTCTCCACCCACAGATGTCAAACAAGGCCAGCCTCTGTCACATATATGGCCAGCACCATGTGTCCCTCCATGTGTATTCTTGGTTGGTGGTCCAGTTCCCGGAAGCTCCGGGGGTCTGGCCAGTTGACACTGTTGCTCCTTCCATGGGACTGTAAATTCAGCTCCCTCAGTCCCTTCTCTAACTCCTCCACCAGGGATCACCATGCTCAGTCCAATGGTTGGCTGCAAGCACCCTCATCTGTATTTTGTCAGGTTCTGGCAGAGCTTTTCAGGAGACAGCCATATCAGGCTTACTTCATCTTCCTGAAGCACCTAGCTTAACAGGCATTAGAGGATCAATTAAGCAGTTCTATTAAGTAAAAGGTGAAAGATTTATATGATCTGAAGAGGAACAGTTTGAGTAAAACCATGGGGGCCAGGGAATGCATTGTTATGGTTGTATATGCTCGGCCTAGGGAGTGGCACTATTAGAAAGTGTGGCCCTGTTGGGGTAGGTGTGGCCTTGTAGTGGTAGGTAGGCGTGACACTGTGGGTGTGGGCTCTAAGACTTTCATGCTAGCTGTTTGGAGGCCAGTATTCTGCTAGCAGCCTTCAGATGAAGATGTAGACCTCTCAGCTCCTCCTGCACCATGCCTGCCTGGATGCTGCCATGTTCCTGCCTTGATGATAATGGACTGAACCTCTGAACCCATAAGCCAGCCCCTTGTTAAATGTTAAATGTTGTCCTTATAAGAAAAAAAAATAGTTCTCTTAGGCACATTAGGAACTTAGAGCATTGTCCCCTGGGAATAATTCCTGATGTGTTGGAGATCAGACTGAAAGTGGAGCCAGTGAACAGTGCAGTTCTGGATGTTTTACCAACGTTGTTGATGAATGTCAAGTAGCTCTCTTTCTTATCTCACTTTCCATTGTAAAAATTATTACTTAATTAATTCAATGATCCTTTAAAAATTCAGTGATTTTTTTTTTTTTAAAATGAGACTTGGAGAGAGAAAAAAAACCTATGTCGTTTAAGTGAAATAATTTCAGTTGACATATAAAACAGAGTAAAACATTTCATGGCAAAATTTAAATCACAATGAAAGATACGAAATGATAAAATCTTTTCCCTTTTTAACCCAGTCCATGTCCCTGAAGATAATCTTTTAATAATGTGTAACAGCTTATGCATTTTTGATCAGGAATAAATATGCGTGGCAATATTTCCAGTGTGTGTATGTCTTTTAAGAAAAAATTTACTAAGAAACCAACTATATCACACAACGTTCCCTACTTTACCTTTTTACATGAGCTACATTATAGGAGATATTATTATTCTAGTTTAATCATTAGTAATAAACTTGAGAGGAAAGCATTACCTAGACTGCTTGAAGCATAGGTTTAGTTTGCCAGTACAAACACACAAAAACCACTCTGTACACCGTCTCTACTTTCACAATTCCTCGCTAGATAGACTTTTAGGACATTGGATGCTCCTCATTTTTTCTTTCAAATTCTACAACAAATATCCGTCCATGGATATATTAATTTTCAACTTTTGAGCCAATGGATAGGGCTCAAAAATTATACTTTAAATCTGTGTGGGTATTGAGTGAGTACCTAGTTTTTCAAGTACTGGTTGACCAATAATGTCTATAAGGTACCTCTTTAATTTGAATCTTTCAAATTGAGTCACTTTTTCTTATGGATAAGTTTTAGTTATACTTTTCATATTCTGTGTCCACATAATTTGTCTTATGTATTGTTGAAAATACCTTCTCAAAGTCCATGGGTACTATTTTTAAAGGCAGTTTTCAAAGGATAAAAAAATTAAAATTAAAAGGATAAAATTAATTAAAAGCATAAAACATTAAAATTTTTCGTGTTCTGCAACAAACTCTTAAATGTTTTTTCTATTTTTTTCTTTTTAGCTTTTACTCTAGTCATCCAGAAGCAGTGCAACACTGATAATTCTTCCTTGTGAATAATAAACCAGCTATCAGATGCTCAAGTAAAGTGAAGCTCTATTGATGAAGTTTCACTTATGTCACTGCAAAGATTTAAGAATTCTCCCTTTTAGACGGTCTCACCTGCTATTAATACTAGTTGGATGTTAATCTAGAACTTTAAAAGCAGTAGTGTACTTTTTAAAATTAGGTACACCAGAGTTTTATGCATATATGTTTACTATAGAGATGTCTTCTTGGTTAACTGTTACCCTCATGAGAACATTAGTTTGAGCTTGAAGTCTATGCTGTCAGGTTTTAGCCTAAGTGTCCCTGCTTAATTCCTGGTCTTACTTGATTGGAGTACCTTTGTTCATCCTATCTTTAACTTCAGTATAGGGTTCTTGTAGACAAAACTGGGCTTTGTTTCTTGATCAATTCAGATAGCCTGTATATTTTGATGGGAAAATTAAGGTCATGGATATTTAAAGACATTGAAATGTGTGCATGAATTGCAATCATTTTGCTGTTGATTTTTGGTGCGGTAGCTTATTGCCCTTGTGATACTTTGTGGTTTAGTGATTAAAACTCCATTTTTTTATTTCCACAGTTTCTTGGCCATGCTCATTCTTGTCTTCAGCCTGAAATATTGCTTCATGTAATTTCTTTACAATTGCCTTGTTGGATAGACATTTTTGAGCTATTTATATCATAATGGTTTTCTTTCTCTTTGAAATATGGTGGGTAGTTTTAGTGAGCATATTAGTCTAAGCTGGCCCTCATGCTATTTTAGGACTTCTAATGCATTGTTCCTAACTCTTCCTGCTTTCAGAGTTTCTATTTAGAAATCAGCTGTTCTTCTGTTGATATATATATCAGTATATCTATCAATCTCTCTCTCTCTATATATATATACATATACATATGTGTATATATATACATACGCACACACATATATATATTTATAGTGTTTTTTTTCCTCTTAGCGCTTTCAATATACTTTCTTTGTTCTGTACACTTAGTGTTCAACCATGATATGCCATGGTGGTTTTCTTCCTTATGTTGCCTATTTGGTGTTGTGTGTGATTTGGTTATATGTATGGGTGTGTCTTTCTTTAGTTTGGAGTTTTCCTGTGTGATCTTACTGAAGCTCTTATCTATGTCATTGACCAAGGATTCTTATATTTATATAATCTGAATCCCCTTTCCTCTCCCACAGTATCCACATTACTTTGTTCCTTTTCTGTGCTTTTTTTTTTTTCACATTCTTTGTGTATTTCATCTATATCCTCTAATTTATCATTTAGTCCTCTTTTTGACTCTCCTACTTGCAAGGCTTTCCTTTGAGTTGAGTTATTAGGTTTTCCAATTCAGGTTGAGCCCTCTTCAATGTTTCTCTTAATTGAACTCTATTTTAAAATGCTGGGTTGTCTTTATATTTTTGTGTATGGCCTGGTTCAAGAATTGATTTCATTTTTTTCCTTTCAAATATTCAACATTATTTATGTAGTCTTTCTTTTTCTTATTGATATGCCTTGTTAAAAATGCATTGACCAAAGATATGCAAGCCTATTTCTGGGCTTGGTTCCACCTCTCTCTTTCTTTCTTTCTTTCTTTCTTTCTTTCTTTCTTTCTTTCTTTCTTTCTTTCTT
>JADRCD010211856.1:0-41332 GCA_019843815.1 Montemys delectorum | reverse complement strand
TTTGTGAGTACACTGTAGCTGTACAGATGGTTGTGAGCCTTCATGTGGTTGTTGGAAATTAAATTTTTAGAACCTCTGCTCGCTCCAGTCAGCCCCGCTTGCTTCTGCCCAAAGATTTGTTTATTATTATGCATAAGTACACTGTAGCTGTCTTCAGACACACCAGAAGAGGGCATCAGATCTCATTACAGATGGTTGTGAGCTACCATGTGGTTGCTGGGATTTGAACTCAGGACCTTCGGAAGAGCAGTCAGTGCTCTTACATGTTGAGCCATCTTGCCAGCCCCAACCAGTGCTCTTAATCACTGAGCCATTCATTACTCCATTACAACCCCTTAGGTGGGTCTAGTAATGTTCATTTTGTCTGAGTACTTGTAATATTATTGTCGAGTTGAAAATGTGACTTACTGACCTTCCTTTTAGGAAAGTGTTTGGCATAGTTGAGTACCATATTCAAGCGTACATCCATGCACCCATGCATATATACATACATACATCTCCAACAAGAGACTTAAAGGTAGCTAAAACATCAGAACTCCCCTCCTCTCTCACACACAGACCCTCTCGGGCATCTTCAACACCTTGACCCTGAGCCTACCCCAGTTAACTATGTCTTGTGTCTTTTCAGGAGGGGTCACATGGGCACATGGGGACTGTGAGCCTCTCAAACCTCCTTCTGTGAGGGAATGTTAATAGGAATGTTAGTCATGTGACAGTTTTGTGCCTGTCATTAGTTATAGCTATTCTGCTTCAAGATAATTTCCATGATATCTTTTCCAGTGACAGAGTGAATGAATAAATAAAGACTTTCTAGCAAGTACTTGTGAATGGGGATAATCTTGGGGTTAAAGATAAAGTCTACAGCCAAGTGGTGGTGGCGTACGCCTTTAATCCCAGTACTTGGGAGGCAGAGGCAGGTGGATTTCTGAGTTCGAAGCCAGCCTGGTCTACAGAGTGAGTGCCAGGACAGCCAGGGCTACACAGAGAAACCCTGTTTCGAAAAAACCAAAAAAAAAAACCAAAAACAAAAACAAAAAAACAAAAACAAAAACAAAACACCTGTTGCTTTTGCAGAAGCCTTAAATTTAGTTCCCTGTACCTACAGTTGGCAACTTACAACTGCCTACAACATAGACCCAGGGATCTGAAGCCTCAGCCTTTACAAGCACCTGCATTCATATGCACATACAGATAGTTTTTAATGTTTAAAAAAAGATTTAGATGACAGATTAAAAAATGCTACTGGGGGCTGGTGAGATGGCTCAGCGGGTAAGAGCACTGACTGCTCTTCCGAAGGAACTGAGTTCGGATCCCAGCAACCACATAGTGGCTCACAACCACTCGTAATGAAATCTGACGCCCTCTTCTGGTGCGTCCGAAGACAGCTGCAGTAAATTACGCCGGAGCGATGGATCGAGCGGGGCCAACAGAGGTCCTGAGATCAACAGCAGCCACACACATGATGGCTCATGGCCATCTATACAGCTACAATGTACTCATACACATAAAATAAAATAAATAAAAATAAATCTTAAAAAAACTGCTATTGGATATGGCAGTACAGACTCATCTATGATCCCAGGCAAGGGTATCAGGAGTTCAAGGCCAGCCTCAGCTATATAGAAAGGTCAAGCCTAGTCTGGGCTACACGAAATCTGTCGCCCAAAACCAAACTAAAGACAAGAGAGAAAGAAAAGAAAAAATGATTTCATGGTGCTCAGCACATGATAAGTGCCTTAAAAATAAGCCATCATTAACAAGGCAAGTCTTCAAAACCAACATATTAGATCTCTTTTAAGAAAATGGAACTCTAGTGGTCATTACCAAGGCTTTTAGAATGCAGTTTCTCATTTGCTGTGGACATGACCATAAAGAAAAATTCCCATTAGGTTTTTCATATGCTACTTGAATAGCAGTTAACCTGTTGGGAACATTTGTTGATGAGCAGCAAACCTTTACTAATGATAGGTAGATGGTTCTAGAATGTTCATCTGATTACTTCCATGTTCTTATGCAGGGCTGAAAAGCACAGCTGGACGGACATACCTTTGAGAAAGGGATATTTTCAGATGACCTGGACGGACAGCAAAGAAATCAAATCCCTTAAATAAGAATTTATTTGACTTAATAACTTTTAAAAATAAATAACTTTATACATTAAAAAAAAAAAAAAAAGAAAATGGAACTCTATTTAGGACTGTCCCCCACAAGGTCTACCAGTTGGTTCCATATTATAGCAAAGTCTCTACTGATAGTCTCTGAGTAACACAGCCTGCAGAATTTTCAGGGGAGTATGGTGGGGTGGGGTAGGGGTGTAGGGGTATGGGAGAGAGAGACAGAGAGAGAAAGAGAGAGAGACAGAGACAGAGAGATATTCAGTTAATAATTTGTCTGAGGTTGAAGTCCAAGCTGACAGTATCAAATTAGACAAGCCTCTAGCCAGTGCCTCAAAATTGGTGCCTCAGTCAAGATCATTCTGCCGGAAGTCAAAAAAGGAGGGAAGGAGGAAATGGGGAGGAAAAGAAACCAACATCTATTAGTATGCCTGGATATTCAAAAGGCTTTGCTTTCAGTTTTCCTAAATCCCCCGCATTCCCAACCTCCCTTAAAGTTACTACCTAACAGAGGTACCAGCTGGAACCTGGAACGGAAAGGGTGTGAAATGGGTGGAGCCCAGAGGCCTCCTGCTGTAAACACTCCCTATGAGTCAGCTGTAAATTCAATTCAAATCCCCAGTCTCCTAGTCTCCTCCTCTCATCATGGTTACCACCAAAATGACTGCTGCCTTTAGAAACCCTAATAGGAGACAGGTAAATGTCTAAAATGCAGTTGGATTTTTTTTTTCTATAGTGCTGATAAAGATGCAATTATCGCAGTAGGGAAGTTTAACTTTTACTGAATTAGGATTTGTGTACCTTGCCCCATCTTTAAAGCACAGCAGCTGTTTGTGAGTATGTCTTTGGTTTTATTTTAAGAATATTATCTCATTGTACTGTGGCCATTCATGTGAGCAGCCCGGAGTTATATAAAGTGGTAGGTTTATTTCCACACCTTCAAGAGGAGTGTTTTAATAAATAGCTTTTGTACTTCAATAGTTTCTTTCCCTGCTGTTATTGGCTGCTGGGCTTTAGTTTACTTATTTAACAAATAGAGGCCTACTTTGTCTGTTTAGGCTTCTGATTTCTCACATGGAGATAAAAATTAGTCAGGGAATATGATTACCATAATATTTATTCACCACTTATAGTCGTTGGCAATGCTGATGGTCGTTTCTTTCCTTGTGCTTAGGAAAACAGGCCACTGAAAAGTCGAAATTAATTTTACTGTAAGGTTATCAGGCATGGTGGGTTCTGTCTGGGAAATGGAGGCAGGGAGTTAGTTCATTAAAGTTATACCAGCTCTATAGCAAGTTTGGGGCCAATCTGGGGTTACATATGCATCTACTTGAAAGTACTATAAAGCAACAGTGTTTTTTGTTTGGGTGGGAATAAGGAAAGAGATAAACTACACTGAATAAATTCTGTCCCTGGCTTGACGGATATAGACCATTTCAAGTGAAGTAGAAGCATATCTCTCAACACATCTGTCACGGTGGGTGGACTTAACTTTTTGCTTTTCAGGCGCCTAATTTTGTGTATAGTGTGTTTGTGCATGTCTAAATGGAAGTGCAGGAGTGCCAAAGTGGGGTCACATGTGGGGACAAAGGTCAGCTTTGGCAGCCTTCCTCCTCTAGGCAGGGTACCTTCTGGTTTTGCTGTGCGTCAGCCTAGCTGATGGGTGAGCCTTCTGGCTGATTCTGGCTCCGCTTTTCGTCTCAGAGCAGAAGTGGAGGGATTACATACGCCACTGTTTCTGCCTTGTTATGTGGGTCCCAGGGACAGAATGTAGGCGCCAGGCTTGTACAGTTAGCGCTTTTAGCAACTGAACTGCCTCTTTGGCTACACTCTTAGCTTCAGCTGGCTGATGAAGAGACAACTGTACACGATTAACTTCCAAACAACTAGCAGGTGGTAGAGTCGGGATTTTTTTTTTCCCAAGTTCAGAGACTTTTTAACATTTGTACTTTGTGACTTTGGAAAACAGTCATTGCAGTAACTACCACCTGCTGGCTGTTTATGTGCCCTGCATATGTGCTCCACTTAATTATCAGTTTAGTGCTTAAGTAGATATTACGAACTGTTTTATAGATGAGAAGATTGAGATATGAGGAGGTTAAGTATACTTTTGCCAAGTACACTTAGAATTTTAGATTACAGCCTACAGTCATGTGCTGTACGGAATGTGGAAGTTATGAGTTCTCAGAAAAATTGGATATTTTAAGTGGAATGACTAATTCTAGTTGCATCAACTTTTATCTTGCTTTAAAACAGAGAGTTAAGAAAGCCAAGAAATAAACAGATTTCTTTTTTGTTTGTTTGTTTTGTTTTTTTTTGTTTTTTTCGAGACAGGATTTCTCTGTGTAGCCCTGGCTGTCCTGGAACTCACTCTAGACCAGGCTGGCCTCGAACTCAGAAATCCACCTGCCTCTGCCTCCCAAGTTCTGGGATTAAAGGTGTGCGCCACCACCGCCCGGCTAGATCTCTTTTATCAAGTGGTGTTCTGTACTGATGTCCCATTTTGCAGCACAATTTCAAAAGTTGTTATTTGGTTTGATGGAGTTTAAAGATAGAAATAAGGTGGTGGATGGGCTATAGCTCACCAAGCAATGTCCTTAATCCTCAAATGTGAAGACTGATGTGTGGATGCTTAGAACTGATGGCTAAGCACCTTGCCTCTAATCCTGGGTCTTGGAAGGCCCGGATAGGGGATGACGGAAGCAAACTGGAGGAGCTGCATTAGAGTCCTGTGTTCAATTAGGAAGAGGGTGGTTGAGGAGGTCTCCCAGTAATCAACCTCAGGCTTCCATGTGCATCCACACATGTGTACACTCACATGTGAGCAGGCACACAGATCACATGGACAGACACATGCAAAAACAATGTCTAAAGCCTGTAGCTACAAGTTATCTGTACATTCATAGTGGTCTGATCTCTACCTCATCAAGAGGTCGAAAGCATGTGTGCTGTGAAGCAATGTTCTTTCCTAAGGTGATGCTCCTGTCTTACAGTCAATGGATATGGTGAAGGAAAAGTGCTGAGGGTGAAGCCATTTTTAGAACCCCGGTAAATGGAGAGGCCCCAGTTTTTGTGCCCAAGTATCTTAGATTCCTACTGTGGTAAGTAAAATGCCTAATGAGGTGTGATGTAACTGTTTCAGTGTGAGCCTTCATTTTTTTCCAAAACAAAAAGTTTCAACCATTATCTGGAAGCCTCAATGGAGTGTCTTCCTTTTCCTCCTGGGACAGTGCCACCAGTATAACTTCTGACAGACGGCAGTGTTCTGTCTCTGGTCTCCTAGCTGCAGGCACTGTTACTGAACTTGGAACATGTGAGTGTGAGTGAGAAGCTGAAGCTGTTGAGATATAAGCATGGAGCGAGTGGCTTTCATGGCCCTCGAATTAGACAGTGTAATCCTAGAATAGACGCTAAAGCTCTCAGGGTGAAGGTGGCTGGTGAGTTCCACTTCTGTATCGGGAGTGACTTGACCCCTCTGAAGAATGCCTTCTGTGTTTTCTTTTGGGGACCAGCAGGGCTCATGTGGCTGGCTTGAACACCTTTGGCAGTCAATGGCATGGTTTTCTGTGACTTAACCTTTGGCAGGTTTAGAGGCCTTTCCTGCCTGTGTAGTGACCTCACGGCATGCTACAGTTCTGCAGGACGGAACACAGAACTTTGAATTGCTAACTGAATTGACTGTAAATAAAAGTGGCCTCTGAGCTTGCTGTCTACTGCCACAGGTTCCCCTTCTCTTCCACAGGAGGGTATAGACTAGAATCTAGACTTTAGAGAGTAAGCAGCTGAGCCTCAGGAGCAAAGATGGTGTCAGAGCAGAATTCACAGTGGAATATCACTTACTCCAGTGCCTGAGCACGTGTGAGCGCTAGAATTAGCAATTAAAGTGGGGCATTAAAGTGTAAGCTCTTTTACCAAATAAACTGACACCCTTGGGGCAAGTGAGAGAAAGGCGTTAGTCAGGGATAATGCTGGAGGGCCAGAGCTAATGGCCTCCTCGGGACTATTCTATTATTTTGAGAACATGTATTTCCAAATAATTCCACTGTCACTTGCTGAGCACCACAAGCTGTCCGTGTGTCACCCCCCCCCCCCGACTGTTTCCACCGAATTCAGTTTTGCCTCTTCTGGAATTTCACATTTATAGAATCATATACTGTATACCCTGGTATTATTTATTTCCAAACTGGAAGTTCATTCACACACTTTTACGTGAAAGAATACTACCTTAAGCCTTTGGATAGTCATTAAAAAGATTGTCTTTCCCGTCTCTGGAAATGCTTCACGTACCTTCCACTTTTGAAACAACCAGTGTTCATAGTTTCTCAGGTATCCGCGGCTATCTTTCTCTCTATCCTTAATGGGGAAGTTTGAGCACTCTACTTTAATTAACATTTCCCAAAGAATCTTCAGACACTAAAATAATTTGAAATCTATTTTTATAATAACTATCACTCTTCTTAGGTTCTGATTCTAAATGTCAAAGTGTGCCATTTACCTGCAATGTCAGTGACCTGTGATTCTTGAATTCCTTGAACGAATATGAATATATGACTATGAATCAGGTAAAACTAAGCTCCTGACCTCACAGGGCCAGATATTAGTGAGAGATTAAAACATTCCCAAGAGTCCTATAATTACAGTGTCCTGGAAAGTGATTGACAGGACTAACATAGGTGAGTCTTCAAGAGGCTAAGGCCCTGGTAAGAAGGTGAGGCCAGGAAAACTTCCCAGGTATTAGAAATTAGCAAAAACTCTTGTGAGGGAGGAAAGGGGTCAGAGGAAAGAGGTCAGTGTGGCTGGAGAAAGGAGAGGATGAATATGGTCTGAGCAGAGAGGAGAGCTGGAGAGGTAGGCAAGGTGCTTGGCTTGGTTAGGGTCTTTTTTTTTTTTTTTTTTTCCCTAAGAGAATGGGACACTGAACAGCGACAAGGTCACATGATACAGTATTTGAACAAAAATTCTTCCTGTGGGGTGAGATTTTGAGAAGGGTAAGAGGAGATGTGGATAAACTAGGTTAGGTCAGTGTCTTTACGTCCTATCTGCAGGTCAGGGTAGTTTTAATTAAGGTGGTTGGTAATGAAGGAGATGAGAGAGATTGAAGGAAACTTTAGCAGATAAAAGCAAAGAATTTGCAGTTAAGTTGGAAAGGTTCATTATACATTTTTTTTTCTGTTGCTATGGTAGATGCATTAAATTATGGTGAAGTCTTTTGTTTGTTTTTTGAGACTAGGTGGTGTGTTTCTCTGAGTTGCCTTGGCTTTCCTGAAACTCACTCTGTAGACGAGATCTGCCTGCCTCTGTCACTCAAGTGCAGGGATTGAAGGCCTGGGTCAGGACTGCCTGATACAATGAAGTTGTTACATTGTCATTAATAACCCGACCTAAAGTTATGCAAAAAAAAAAAAAAAATTGCCTCAGACTATTTTGAAAATTTCAAAGCTGGGTGGAAGAAATGGTTTTACTTCCCATTTCTTATATTCTAATCTTGTTGAAAAATAGTCTTTTCTAGAAGTGCTTATGATAGTGGAACCTTTTTTGGACAGGTCTTACAAATCTAAATGTAAAAACCAGTGGTATCAGATTAGTAAACAATTTTGGAGCTTTTTCTGACTACGTGAGGGTAATTACTATCCTTTTGGTCATTTTAAGTGTATAATGAAAAATGATTTATATCGCCTTTATTATTTTTTGTTGCCTGCTCTTCCTTTGACAAATGAATAGGCTGTTTTTGTCCCGAACTAAGTAATTTCCTTCTAAGAATTTCTTGGTTGATGTTGGATAACTGCCCACCCTCTTGCCCTCTGTCGGACTCCGAATAAACCCACTGCGAGTGCCATTTGATTAATGTTATGTTTTTGGGACTGGGACTCCGGGGAGCCCTCGCAGAGCTGCGCGTCTGCTGTGCGCGCTCCACGGCCGCCTGTAGCCGACGCTCGCCCCGGGGGCTCTGAGGGGGCGTGTCTTGTGCTGCCCTGACTGGCCGGGGGGCGGCTCGAGCAACTGGGGGCAGTTAGCAGGGCGGAGGGCTGGGCGCCTGGAAGACGGGGAGGGCCGAGCGGGATCTCCCCGCCTCCGCTCGCCTCGGTCCAATCCCTTTGGCCTCTGCTTCGGCCTCGCCAGCGCGGCCCGGGCCCTAACCTGCTCGAACCCGTTGAGCCGCGGAGGCCGGCCGGTCCAGGCTCTTTAAGGCCCTCGTCGCGCCTGCGCCCTGGGCTTTCCCGAAGCGGCCCTACCGGAGCCGGGCGGAGCTGGGGGGCGCGGGCTGCGCGGGGTTCTCTCGAGTCGCCGGCGGCACGGCGGAAGGTTGCGGGCGCCTCCGGGTTCCCGAGCGGGAGGCGCGCTCCGGGGAACGCGGGGAACGCGGCTTCCGAGGCCGAGCCGGGCCGAGGCGCTGGGAGCCGGCGGCGGCGGCTCGGCCGCCTGCTGGATGGGAAGTTCATGTTGACGGCGGAGTCCACTGCAGGTTTCCAAGGTGAGGGGCGCCGCGCCAGGCCGGGCTGCGGCGAGGGAGGGCGCGGGCGCCACCGAGGGCCTCGCCGCCGACCCGGGCCGCCGCGGAGTTTGCGGCGCGAGCCAGCCGGGGCCTGCGTTCCCCGCGCTCGCCTGGTCCGGGCGGCCTCGGGGCCCGGCCTCGAGGACACGGCGGTCCGCCGCGCCCCGCCGCGCCCCGCTTGGAAAGTTGGCGTCTCCGTTCGGCCTGCGGCGGCTGAGCGTGACCGCGGCTGCCCGCAGGTGACGGGCGAGCCGCGTGTGCGGAGCGACTGCGCACGGAGCTCCCTGGCACCGGGTAGCCCTTCGCCTAACGGGTCTAACCTGAGATTCACCGCGGGTTTCCGGTGGGTCGGATTGTGGTGGTGGCCGTCTGCGCCGGTGACTCCGACCTGAGGTCCTTTCACCTGAGAGTTAAGCAAAAGTTCTGGACCGGCTCCCTCGCTGTCCTGTTTCTGCTGGAGGGAATTTTGAAGAGCAACAAGCGGTTTTCTTTGGAGAGTAATAACCTCCTTTCTCCGCCGAGAGAATGAATTCCAGAGCTTCCTGAAGTTAGAGAAACATGATCTGTTGGTCGTTTTTTAATCTTTGCGCGGTGTTTTATTTATTTATTTGTTTAGTGTGTGTGTGTTTAAATTTTATTAGTAACAATTTCTCAGTGTTCTAGAACTTTGCTTCCTGTAAGACAGAAAATGCTCACCTTCTATGAGAAGTTTGTGTCAAGGAAATCTTAGAAAATTTAGTCAAGTCTATCTGGAGTAAAGAGATCACAGTTTTAAGTTTTCAGGTAATGAATTTTACGTGAACCAACACAAACCAACAAGAAGTTATGAGGTTGGGATATATACGTCGGAAGAGTGGAATTACTGTTTTTGTTTGGTTTTGTTTCTGGGTCAAAGTTTTGCTATACATAGCCCAGGCTGTCCCCATGCTCCTGCTGTCGACCTCCTTGCAGTATGTTGCCACTATTTCTGGTTGATTTTTTTTTTTTTTTTTAATTTCTGGCTTTAGGTCCTGTTGGACCTTTTCTCAAGATGGTTGTATCGTGCACTACTCAGTGAAAGTCCAGTTATTCCATACTTAGCATCTGCGACTTGGATGTTGGTACAGTACTTTATCAGCGTGTGCCCTTATTCTGCGTGGTGATTGAGTTTAAAAATATTAGCCATTTTTGTATCAGTCTTTTGTGAAATGCCTCTTTTGTAAATTATGCTCAGTTTTTCGTTACTTGACTTCTCCAGTGTTTCTAGTTCTGCTCTCTGCAGCCTTGTGGACAGAACCTGCATCATGCAGCCTTGTGGACAGAACCTGCATCTTTGCATGAGCAACTGTGTTCCTTTCCAAAGTTTGTTTTATCATCAGTCTGACAGAATCTGCAAAATTCCAGAAATAAACAACTTAGAAGTCTTAATTTTTTAAATTGAACTTATTTAGGTACTCTTGGGGGGGCACCATTCTGAGGGCTTGATACAGATTAGCTCATTTAGTTTTAAGTTACATGCCATTTCGTGTAGCTGAACATTATCCAGGGGGGATGCTAATTACTCCTTTGTGCAGCGCATCTAGGCTGTGCAGTTACTCAGTAACCTTTGGGGTTGTCAAGATGGACTGCTCTGCCATCTCCGCCTTGTGCTTAGGTGTTCCTTTTGTGTGTGCCAAATGTGGGGCTGTAAATCCAAAAAAAAAACAAAAAAAAAAAAAAGCTCCTTTGAAGTGAACCAGTGACTATCATTGACTTACTAGGCTTCACTGTTGCTAAGAACACTCTTCAGTTGGTACAATGTGAGGAAAGGTAAAGGAGTTGTGATAACTGTGCAGTAGCACTTCAGCATGCACAGTACAGCCATACTGATGAATTTCCCAGGAAGTGCTGTGGGAGCTCCTCTGGAGCTACTAGATGTCTTGGGATGTATCTCCTGTGGATAAGGGGACCTGATACACATATCTAGCTGCCAGTGTTCTGAAAGCTGGGCAGAGGAAGTGGGCATTGGGTATTTATCTGCTGGTTGCTAAAAACACTTGTGCTTAATCCCTTGGCTTTCAGTCTTGAACTTCATTCACCCTGTTTGGTCTGGAGTTACTACATGTTACTGTTTCCAGGAATAAATGATAAGATAGGAGTGGGACCCTAGAAAGCCTAGCTGTACCTTGCTTATACAGTCTAAAAGTCTTAGCCTCTTCAACACTGACGTTGGGTAAGTCAGGTCTTTAGTCTTTCTGGGCTTTTAGGATTGGCCCAAAAGAGTCGATTCCCATTTGTAAGCTGGAAGGTTCAGCTTCCTCAGTCAGTCATTTGCTCCTGTCTTGTTTTATGGATATCTTGTTTTCTCCAGTCTGTCTCAGGAAGGTAAAGATAGTTTCATTAAGCTTTGTTTTCTTTGCTTAGTTTGCTTCCTCCAAGTTAACTTTCAGCTTGGTATTATTGCTTGATTGGAAGTAGGTCTTCTAGTGACTGGCTGACAGTCTTTTGTTTCTCTGTTCATGGCTAAGAAAGAGCACCTGAGAGTTAATCAGAAGGAAGACCAGAGTTTATAAGTAGGGGTTACTAATGTCCAGGTTTACCCTGTAGTCTCGTTTCAGGCAAAAGTTCTCAGCTTTGGCTGTATCTTAGAATCTCATGGAGAGCTTTTAAAAAAATATCCTTGTCATTACTGAATGAATACATTAGTATTTCTAGGGATAGGACCCATGCAGTAGTACTTGTAAAACTTGATGTTATTATATAGGGTAAAATTCACAGTATCAGGTATGTGGTTTTGTGGTTCCCCATGTACCTGATGCAGACTTAGGGCAGTGGGAATTTTTCTGTACCTGATGTAGACTCAGAGCAGTGGGAATTTTTCTGTGCTCCGTTTGTTATTCAATGTACCTGTTTTCTGCTCAGTGGTGTCTGCCATTTTGATTTCTAGGTTCAGACAATAGCGTCTGAATTTTTTAATTAAAGACTTATTGTTAGAGTTTGCGTTTGAGTGTTTGTGTGTGTGATGGGTATGCAGCCATGCTGAATGTGGAGGCAGAGGACAGCCTTTTGCATTGGGTTGGTTCTTCTACTTTTGCATGGGTTCCGGGGCCTTGAACAGGTGCCAGGCTTGCATCGCCTGCATGTTGTGTGTGTGTTTCTGTCCCTCAAGTTTGTTCTGGAAGTTCCTCGGCCTGTTGAGAATTCTGTGGAATAAACTGAGTTTGTTCTCATACTGGCTTAGTTTCCTATAGCCTCTGAAAATGGTGATGGTTGTATCTCTTTCTCTTTTTTTCCTGTTTTTCCTGACCTTACTGGTTTGTGTCTTAAAAACAACAGCAAAATTTCATTTTCTTTCTTCATATAATATCCTTTTGTGTGGTTTATATGTGTTCATGTATCTGTGTACACATCTGGAGTTGTCCTTAAATTGCTTTTTTGAGACAGACTCTCTCATTGAATCTGGAGCTTGCTATATCCACTAGGCTGGCCAGCCAGCCCCAAGGGACCCTCCTGTCCCTCATCTCCAGTGCCGGAATTACAGCTTCATGTTGTTTTGTTGCCCAGCTTTTTCTGTGGAAAATGAGGATTTGAACTTAGGCCCCTTGGTTTGTGCCGCAAGCACTTGACAACTGAGCTATCTTACTAGTCCCAGAAAAACTATCAGTGTTTTAGCTGTAGTTTTATGAAGAAGCAAACTAGGCTGTGTGTTCAGTCTGCAGTCTAACTTGGATGCATCCCAGCTGCCTTGTATTCTTACACATATGTGTTGCCATCTCACCTCCACGCCTGTCATTTTACCTGCTTCATACATTTTCTTTTTTTCTTTTTTTTCTTTTTTTTTTTTTTTTTTTGGTGTTTTTGAGACAGGGTTTCTCTGTATAGCCCTGGCTGTCCTGGACTCACTCTGTAGACCAGGCTGGTCTCGAACTCTGAAATCCGCCTGGATCTCTCCCTCTCCTCCCCCGTCTCTCCCCCTTCTTCCACACATTTTTTACCTTGTGCTAGGCTGACCTTGAACTTCTGACCCTCTTGTCTTTATCTCCCACTACTGAGGTTACTGGCTGTTGTTACCAAGACCAGCCCTGTTTTCAGACTCTTTCCTTTTAGAAGTTGCTCTTTGTTCCAGAATCTTACAATGTTAGAGTTAGAAACTATTTTATAGATAATTCAGCATGAAGTACTTTCTGTAGAGCACTTGTTCATCTTAAATGTGGGACAGTCGGGTAAGAGATAAGAAATATGTTTGCATATCTGGAAGCCTATAAATCTACACATGCATTAACCATTGAATGAATAATAAATAGATTTCTCATATTTGTAATATGTAATATTAAAACTTACTGAAAAGTTAGGATGGTTTTGCCATCACAGTTAATTATACTTAAAGGAAAGTCTTGTGATAGGGAGAGGAGGCATTACATTGTCTATTCCTACATGTGAGTGTTCTACTACAGGGTTATACCTCCAGACCTGTTGTTGAAATTTTCATGCTAGGAAAAGTCGGAAACTATTGTTCAAGTCAGATCTCTGTCACCTGTTAACAATTACAATGAAAGCATCTGCGTATTGCTCAGCAGTTCCTTTCTCACCCCTCCTCTTATTTTTTTTCACAGTTCACATTTCACACTAAAATGTGTGTGTTTTTATGTATTGGATGTCTTACCTACAAGTGTACACGGATGTGTATAATTTTGTACAGCATCTTCAGAGGCTGGATGAGAGTATTAGAGTTGTAGCCACCATGTGGGTGCTGGGAACTAAACTTAGGTCCACGGTGATCATAATCAGTGAGCCATCTCTCCAGCTCCATATTTTAATTTTTTTTTTTTTTTTTTTTTTGTATTTTTGAGACAGGGTTTCTCTGTATAGCTTTGGCTGTCCTGGAACTCACTCTGTAGACCAGGCTGTCCTCAAACTCACACTGCCCAGCCATATTTTAATTTTTGACGTGGGCTGTCTCATGTAGTTTAGTCTGGCATCGAATTTGCTATGTAGTCAAGACTGGCTTTGATTTCCTGTTTTCTTGTCTCTGTCTATCAAGTGTTAGGATGAGGATTATGGGTATGCATGTAGCATTGTGTCCAGGGGGTTCTGTGTTTCCTGTTCTCTCTCTCTCCCCTCTCTCCTTCTTCTCTGCCCCTCTCCCCAAGTCAGGGTGTCTCTATGTGTCTCAATGTAGTCTTGCCCATTCTGAGCTCACTAAGTGACCAGACAGTCCTGGAACTCACAGATGTCTTTCTGCCTCTGCTTCTAATTAACAATGTGTACCATCACATTTGGCAAGCTTTTTCTTTAAAACACATGAAGCAGGTCAGTGAGATGGCACAGCAGGTGCTCTGTGTCTTGATGACCTGAGTTCCATCTCTAGAACCCACATGGTAGAAGGTAAAAACTGACTCTTGCTAGCTGTCTTCTGTGTGTGTGTGTTTGTGTATGTATGTGTATCTGTGTGTATTCACACACACTAAAATAATATATCAATTTTCTTTTCAAAACCCTCATAAGCCAATTTTGTTTTTTTCCATTTCTTTTCTGTTTTTCTTTTCTTTTTTTTTTTTCTTTTTTTTATAAAGTTTGAGACAGGGTCTCACCGTGGAGCCTGGCTGGCCTGGAACTTGCTATGTAGATCAGGCTGGCCTTGAATTCAGGGATTCTGCCTGTTTCTGTGCTAGAATTAAAAGTGCATCATCATGCCTAGTTGAGTGACAGAATTTTTGAGACATAATTTTCATTCTGTAGTTCCTGCTAAAGTAGAAATAATATGTATAATATGTTGATTTTTAGATGCTTATATAATTTAAAGTATATGCCTTGTGTGTCTAATATGTGGGCGTGTATACACATATTTGCATGTGTGGGTGCACATGAGTGTTCAGGTAGTTTTGGAGGCCTTCCTATTGCTTTCTACCGTATTCATGAAGGCAGGGTCTCAAACACAGAGATTACTAATAATGATTAGTCTAGCTTGGGAGAATCCCCTGTTGTCTTAAAGAGTTGAAGTTTCAGGCAGGCCTCCATGCTCGCCTGGTGTTTACTTGGGTGCTGAGGATCTGAACTGTAGCACTCACATTTGTATGGCAGGTATTTGACCTGCTGAACTTCTCCCTAGCTCAGGGGAGAATCTTTGAATTATGTCTTGTCATTTTTTTGTATTAAAATATCCTTTTGAAATCTGTGCTGCTAAATAGATTTTGTGGGTACTATTTAGCCATTAAACCTGTGAACCCCATGGTGCTCTTCACAGTGATTTTTTTTTTTAAAGATTTATTTATTTATTATATGTAAGTACACTGTAGCTGTTTTCAGGCACACCAGAAGAGGGCATCAGGTCAATTCAGATGGTTGTGAGCCACCATGTGGTTGCTGGGATTTGAAGTCAGTGCTCTTAACCACTGAGCCATCTCTCCAGCCCATTCACAGTGATTTTTAACAAGCTTTAACAATGCAAAGTGACTAAGGTACTTATCACTGCTCAAATCCTTCTTGTTTTGCTACATCACATCATTATGTTTATATGTAATACTCAGGATGCCAGTCAGAAATGACTTTGGTTGGCAATCACTGATTACCATGGTGGTATGATAGTCTTTCCTCAAAAACATGTCAGTTAATTTTGTGTTTGCAGGTAGACCCTGTTGGCTTTGGTCTCTTCAGTTTTCTCGGGAAGGATTGGCCCATCTCTCATTCCTGCACTTGATTATTCTGTTTACTGTTTGCATGCCAGCTGCCTATTACTGTAGCTGTCCTTGAGACCCGTTCTCTGCAGTCTACAGTTTATTACTACTGGGCACATGGCAGCCAAGCTTCCATGGCTGCAACTCATTCACTCTCTGAGGGCTACAGACAATGCTGGTTCAGAGCTTGTTCATTGTTCTTTGTAGTCATCCAACACTTGCAGCTGTGTTCTGAAAAATCTTCTAAAACTGGGTAAACTGGCTCTAATCTAGGCTTTCTTTGTTGGTTTTCCTCTTGATGGTCTTGCAAGTTCTTTATGAGGATTCCTGAAGGACCGTCTTGTTCTGTGTTAGAGATCTGGAATGAGAGTTAGCATGGAACTGACTTGGTGATGGATAATTGTTTTCTTTCTTTCTTTTCTTTCTTTCTTTTCTTTTCTTTTCTTTTCTTTTTTTTTTTAAAGATTTTATTTATTATTATACATAAGTACACTGTAGCTGTCTTTAGACACACTCATGATGGGTGGTTGTGAGCCACCATGTGGTTGCTGGGATTTGAACTCATGATCTTCGGAAGAGCAGTCGGTGCTCTTACTCGCTGAGCCATCTCACCAGCCCTCTTTCTGTTTTTTTTTTTTTAAAAAGATTTATTTTATTTATTTTATGTGTATGAGTACACTGTAGCTGTACAGATGGCCATGAGCCATCAAGTGTGTGGCTGCTGTTAACGTCAGGACCTCTGCCGACCCTGCCCCGCCCACTCCGGGCCCACCCACTCCAGCCCCGCCCCACTCGCTCTGACGTAATTTACTACAGCTGTCTTCAGATGCACCAGAAGAAGGCGTCCAATCTCATTACAGGTGGTTGTGAGCCACCATGTGGTTGCTGGGATCCGAACTCAGGACCTTCAGAAGAGCAATCAGTGCTCTTACCTGCTGAGCCATCTCGCCAGCCCGGATAATTGTTTTCTTGATTTTATTTGTTCACGGGAAAATTTTATAAGGCACTGGTGTGCAAATGAAGATGTGGGTTTTGACTCTGAATTGCTGCTGAAATGATGAGTTGCTGTCTTTGACCTAGTATAGATATTTTGTCATGTCAAAGATAAAGTCAAAGGTTTTTATAAATTAGTTTATTGGAATAGTGTAAATGGTTACTGGATAAAATTATAGCTTTAATAAACAATTCTGTAACATGATGTGAAAGAAGAAAAATGTATCTTCAGGTGTAACATAATAGAAGACTCACCCATAATTTGATGGTGGGAAGATACAACTTGAAGTTGAAGATGGATTTTACATTTAAAAAACTAGATATTTTATTATTTGCATGTTGCATGTATATCCTGTGTGTGGACATGTATTTGAGACATTTTGTGGATCTGCCTGAGGTATAAATAAGATACAGAGACTTTTTTTTTTTTTTTTTTTCGAGACAGGGTTTCTCTGTGTAGCTAGCACTGGCTGTCCTGGAACTCACTCTGTAGATCAGGCTGGCCTCGGACTCAGAAATTCGCCTGACTCTGCCTCCCAAGTGCTGGGATTAAAGGCATGCACCACCACTGCCCGGCTTTACATTAAAATTTTACATTTTAATGCTTTCTTATTTTTTAGTCAGTGTTTGGGATCAAACCCAGAGCCTTGAGAATGCTAAATATGTGCAAGCTACTCTTGAATTTAGTCTACTTTTGCCTCTAGAAGGCTGAGACTGCAGGTCTCCATATATTGGGCTGTGACAGACACAACACATTTCTTTTCATCCCAGGTAGGGAGCCTAGGACAGACCAATGTACAGCCACCACCTGTAGCCATGAGCTTTTCCAGCCAGCCTCTTTGTGCTCAAAAATGTTAATATTTCATGATTAAATGCCTAGAATTTCATGAATAAAGGCCAAAACCTTTGGCTTGTTCCCTAGCTAGCTCGTAACTGAATTATCAATTTATTCTATTCTGAGTCCTGCCACATGGTTGGTCACCTCTTCTCAATTTCATGTGACTGACTCCTTCGTTTGGGGTGAGTCTCCAGTGCCTCTCACTCTTGTCTCAGAATTCTTCTCTCTCTCTGCGGGATGTCCCACCTTCTATTTCTGCCTCACCTCATTGGCCATAGGCTTTTTATTGACAGGTGATGCTTAATAGAGTCTCTACAACCACCAAAGTCAAACTGTGATCCAATGCATTTATTGGATTATTATAAGGATGAGGGAGAGAGGTTACAGGAGCAGAAATAACTTAAAGACAGCTGCATCACCGAAGCCAACTCTTGCATGGGTGACGGCTCACAGAAGCCGGGAACCTGGAGGGGCTCCACAGGTTGGATGGAGACTCATTCAAAAGCACTTCCAGGCAGCTGTTCTGGTCTGTCATAGCATTCATTTCAGTTTGTCTGAGAATGACTCTGAATCTGGCCAGTTTTAGGGACTTACTGAAGCTATTTTGAATTGTCTAAATCATGTTCCCTTGTATGAAAATAATGCATATTTATTTGTTCAAGTACATTGGAACAGTTAAGGGTGTAATAATACTGAAACTTAAACTCAGAGACTTAAATTTTATTGAGCTGGGCTGGAAAGATGGCTCAGTGGTTAAGAGCACCGATTGCTCTTCTAGAGGTCCTGAGTTCAATTCCTAGCAACCACATGGTGACTCACAACTATCTGTAATGGGATTTGGTGCCCTCTTCTGTTGTCTCTGAAGACAGTTAGAGTGCACCCAAAAATACAATAAAAAAATCTTTAAAAAAAAAAAAATTGTATTGAGCTGTTGTAATTGTGCTTAGCAGCCTCTGCTAGACCTACCTCTAAGAAGTCAGTTTGGAACTTAGTATACCATTGTTCATAAGAACCAAGAGTTAGAAAGGCCTGACTGACACCAGTACTGACCATACTACGTCATGGGATGCGTGTATGGCTATGAATATTATCCTGCCCTAGAAGGGAATGAAGCCTCGATCCATAGGTGAACCTTCAAAGCATCATGCTGAATAAAGAGCTGGATATAAAGGGAGAGTATTATATAACTCTATGTATATAAAATATCTAGAATAGGCATTCTTAGTCAGGAAATAGATTAATAGATTTCCCAGGTGTTGGGGAAAGACTCCAGGAAATAAAGTTTTTGTCTGGCACAGTAAATCATGGAAACAGACAATGTCTGCCTGCTTCTGCCTCCCCAGTACTGGGATCAAAGGTGTGTACCGCCAGGTTGTCAGGCAAATGCCTTTATTGTTGTACCATTTCATTGCCTTATATATTTTAATACACGCACATACACACTCTCAAAAAAAAAAATAAAGTGTGGCTGGGCAGTGGTGGTGCATGCCTTTAATCCCAACACTTGGGAGGCAGAGGCAGGAGGATTTCTGAGTTCGAGGCCAGCATATTCTACAGAGTGAGTTCCAGGACAGCCAAGGCTATACAGAGAAACCCTGTCTCGAAAAAACAAAACAAAACAAACCAAGAACCAAAACCAAACCAAACCAAAAAGTCTGTATCCTTTAAGGGCTTGAGACTAGTTCATAATTTTTCTTCTGACTGAGGCTAAAATTTTCCATTCTCTTGTTTATATTGTTTATTGGTTATTTTTCTCATTGCTTGAGAAAATAGCCAACTAAAGCAACTTAAGGAAGAATTTATTTTGGTCACATTTCATACACAATCATAGTGGAGATTTACAAATGCTCAAACTTGGCTAGCTTGCTTTTTATATCCAGCCCTTGGAATACTGTCACCCTCAGAGACAGTGTTTTGGAGGCATGTCTAGAGGCTAGCCTAATCAGAGATAGTTCCTCACAGGTGACCGCAGAAGCTTATCTCTGGATGATTGTAGATTCTGTCAGGTTGACAGAACCATCACACAAGCCATAAAAGTCTATGATTAATTAATTACTTAAGTACTTTGTTCTATTTTACTCTCTTCCACCCATTGCTATTCCTAGCTGTCCTGGAACTCACTCTGTAGACCAGGCTAGCCTCGAAGTCTGTGATTGACTGTAACAAACTGCTGCTTTCTTGGGTAACTGTTTCATTGTGTGCAGTTTCTGAATGAACCTAAATGTGTGTGTGTGTGTGTGTGTGTGTGTGTGTGTGGTTGATTCATCTAGATAGTAGTGTTACAGTTATATTAATATATATATGCTTTGATTGAGCAGTAATATATTTGAAAATACGCATTTATTTTACATAAGATATTTTCTTAAATGAAATATCTCAGAGCCATGGGTGGCAGTGCATTCCTATAGTCCAGCACTCTGGAACGAAGGCAGGGTAGGATCATGAACTGAAGGTCAGCCTGGGATACATGAGATTCTGTCCCAAACAAAAGAATCAAAACAAAGCAATAATCACAAATAACAGTATTATGCTTATGGATATATATGTTGTACATAAGTATATCTTTGTAGGCCTTTTGATGATAATGGGCTGAACCTCTGAACCTGTAAGCTAGCTCCAATTAAATATTGTTCTTAAGATTTGCCTTGGTCGTGTTGTCTGTTCAGGGCCATAAAACCCTAACTAAGACAAGTGGTATTTCTAGTTTCAGGAAATGGTAGCGCCAGTTGCTCAAGTCAGGGCAGATTTTATCTTTGAATTGTCCTCCTTCTGTATTCTAGATATGTTTCATCAGAAAGTCACTTTGCAATAGTGTCTTACTTACATCTGTGTTTATCTCTGTTGTGCCCTCATCATACTGCTCTTCACTTAGATTTAAGTGTAGTTAAATCTAAGATAGTTACCTGCTTAGTCTCTCTATTGTCTGATCTTCCCTCCCTATAAATATACCTTTTATATTGATAATTCTCATAAAGCAAATTAAGATCATGGTCTCCCCATGTTTAAACCATTAGTGGTTTCCAGTTACACTCTAGATAGATCTCAAATTCCTTTCTACTATCATCTTCATGATTTGATCTCTGACATTTTCAGTTTCCTCCAGCATTTCCCTTTAAGCTAGTACTTTTAGCCTTGTTTGTAACCTGGGCTTTTCAATACAGATGCCACTAGCCAGCTGTAATCCGTAAACTATGGAGTGCTTGATCTGTGCTTAGTTTGAATTGGCATGTTATGTAAGTGTTACATACATGTTGACTTTCAGATTTAGTATTAAAGAATGTTATCATTTTCATTTATCTATTGAAATATTGGTTGTATTAAGCTATATGTAACCTGTTTTTACTTTATAAAACATGTAGCTACTAGAAAGATTTAAGTAGTTATAGTAATATATTATTATATTTATAATAATGTTATAACAATATATAATTTTTAATAGTTACAGGCTCTTGCATTTGTGCTTCATCTTACATTTTGTTTATTTTTTTATTTTTTTCTTTTTTTACATGGGGTTTCTCTGTATAGCCCTGGCCGTCCTGGAACTCACTTTGTAGATCAGGCTGATCTCTAACTCGGAGATCTGCTTGCCTCTGCAGCCTGAGTGCTAGGATTAAAGGTGTGTGCTGCCAGTGCTTGGCTCCATTCCTTATTGCTTTGAGATAGTATCTTTCTGTGTAATTCTGAGACCTGAGACCTTCCTTGCCTCTGTCTTCCATGGGCTTGGGATCACAGGTGTACACAACCATTTCTGGCTCTAGAATTGCTGTTTAGCCTAGCAAAACAGCTATTCCTCAAAGCCTTTGTGTATTCTGTTTTTGTTTTTTGTTTTCTTTTTGCTCTGGCACTTTGCACAGTGGCCTTCTTCCTGTTCATCCTGTAGGTCTTAATTAAGTTTTGCCTGTTTCTAAAAGGTAGTCCTGGAAGACTCCCTCAAGTCCTGATGCTCATTGTCGTCATGCTGTATGCATCCTTGTGACGTGGTTCACTTTTGGTCTGCTTTCCTCACAAGCTCTGTGAAAGGAACATACCTGTTTAGATCATGACTTCATTTCTAGTTCCATTTTATTTATTATGTAATGTGTATGCACATTGGCTTGAGTGTGTCAGGGCAGGTGTATAAAGTTTAGAGGACAACACACAGCACTCTGTTCTCTCCTAGCGTTTGAGTCTCAGAGATTGAACTAGATCCTCAGGCTTGGCAAGTGCCTTTACCCATTGAACCATATTATCATTCCTTATTATTATTTTTTTGGGGGGCATTTTTCCCTGGCTGTTCTGGAACTCACTCTGTAGACTAGGCTGGCCTCGAACTCAGAAATCTACCTGCCTCTCTGCCTCCCAAGTGCTGGGATTAAAGGCGTGTGCCACCACTGCCCGGCACCGTTCCTTATTTTAAAGTGATACTTCACAGTAGATCCTATATAAAATTTCTAAAGCTATTTCATGAGGCTCAAATATATAACTGTAAAGGATTGAGCCTTTTCAGAAAAATGTTATTTATATGGAGAGAAGGTGAAAAAATTGGTCATATGCCTAACTAGAAATTAAGAATTAGTTCAGTGAGGCATAATCTGTGAATTCAGGTGCATTTCAGTGTTCTGCAAACTCTGTGCTTGATTGTTTCCTTAGTATTTTTACATAGTATTTTTACTTTACAACAGTAGAAAAGTAACTAAGATAGATGTTGGTACCAGGGACTGGGGTATTTCTCAGGTAGGCCTGACCATGCTGCTTGTAAGAGGAAAGTGGACTTTGAACAAGTGAAGTGGTTGAATGCCACAGTGAGGCTTCATGGGCCAGCCTGGCAGGAGCTTGGGAAACAGTAGTATTCAGACAGGATGGCCCGTGGAGGCCCAGCTTGAGAGATTTCAAAGGGGAACAGTGTTAGCAACTGTGTTAGAGACCAGGTTTTGATATTTTGCCAAGAATGTGGTTGTTTTCTGCCCTTGTCCAGAAAAGTCTGCTGGAGAGGTTGAAGGGTCCTTTCACAGTGGTTGTCTCAGACCATCCTCCATATCAGACATTACATTATAGCTAGCATAGTTACAGTTAGAAAGTAACAACGAAAGTAATTGCATAGTTGGGGATCATCACTACATGACCTGTGTTAAGGGATATAGCATTAGGAAGGTTGAGGGACCACCATTTTAGACTAACAACATTATTTGCAGAGGAGATTTCAAGACAACTACATCATGTCTTATACAGATCTACAATAAAAAAGAGCAAGCAGGGCAAAAAGTAACACAAAAATTTCAGTTTGAGTAGAGCAAGAGCATCAGAAGATTTAATGTTGGAGCCAAGTCTTTTTTTTTTTTTTTTTTGGTTTTTCGAGACAGAGTTTCTCTGTGTAGCCCTGCCTGTCCTGGAACTCACTCTGTAGACCAGGCTGGCCTCGAACTCAGAAATCGCCTGCCTCTGCCTCCCAAGTGCTGGGACTAAAGGGGTGTGCCACCACACCCCTTGGCAGGAGCCAAGTCTTAAATGCTCAAAAAGATAAGAAACTGGAATGAGGGGAGTGGTGTCCTTAGGGTGATTAGGGTAATCCTGCAATTTGTGAAAAGAAAAAGGCTTAAGGAATTATTTGTTCCTAAAGAGCATCAACAAAGGAAAGTTTATGCAACTTAACTTAAAAGGGGGCCAGAGTCCAGTCCAAGCAGGAAGAAGAACCTGGCAAGATGGGCCCCTAGTTCTGAGTTAGGGTTTTTACGAATGCAGGAGTAAAGGGGATGTGGAATCATCCTCCACAATTGAGGCCAGGCATGTGGCAGGGCAGGCCTTGCATGGAGGCCCAGCAAGGCCACCTTGTAAAGCTGTGAAAGTGAGGGCTGGATCTTGTTGGTATCTCTTTAGATATTGGAGATGCCATAGCTTTGGGATGTCTGCCAGGGAGAGCTGCATGAAGGAAGTGGAACCATCCCAACAGAAAAGTGTGTAGCAGTCAGCAAAGCTAGGGGTGGAGATCCAAAAGAGCCATCCAAGCCCTTTGACGTCAGACAGGGAGGTACAGGAAGTGGAGTGTACCCTGCTCTCTTGAGTCCTGTTCATTATGCCCCTTTTCATCCCCTTTGGAATAATAATAATGGATATTCTGTGCCACTGTATGTTGGAAGTATATAATTTGCTTTTTGAGTTTATGGGGGGGGTTACAGTTAAGAGATTGCTTTGACGAGAGTACTTTGTTTTTTTTTTTTTTTTTTTTTTTGACTTTTAAACAGTATTGAGATTGTGAAAGAACTATGGGATTTTTGAAATTAGATTAAATTTTGCATTATGTATGTCTACAAGTCCATGGGGCCAGTGAGTGGAATATGGTGGTTTGAGTGAGAATAGCATTCATATATTTGAATGCTTGATTCCTAGCTGGTAGAACTGTTTTGAGGAGGTTTCTTAGGATTTCTGTTGCTGTGAAGAGACACCATATCCAAGGCAACTCTTATAATGGAAAATATTTAGTTGGGGTCTTATTTACAGTTTCAGAGACTTAGTCCATTATCATTAAGACAGGGAACATGGTCGCATGTAGGCAGGCATGGTGCTGGAGAAGTAGCTGAGAGCTTTATATCTTGGTCCTCAAGCTGCAGGTAGAGAGAGAGACTGGGACTGGAATAGGCTTTTCAAAGCTAAAAGCCTACCCCTATTGATACACCTTGTCCAACAGGGGCACCCCTACTTTAATAAGGATACACACTTCCAAAACTATCCCAGTTGTTTACCAACTGGAAATGAAGCACTCAAATGCCTTGTTTCTTTCTCCTCTCTCCCTCTCTCCCTCTCTTTCCCTGCTTCCCTCTTTCTCTTACCCTCCCCCTCCCTGTCTTCCTTTCTTCCGCCCACTTCTCCCCTTTCTGCTTTGGATCTGATGCAGGCTCTCAGCTGCTGTTTCAGTGCCATGCCTGCCTATCTGTTAACTGCACCACCATGGTGGTGATGGACTCACCCTCTGAAATTGTAAGCAAGCCCCTGATTAAATGCTCTTTTATAAGTTGCCTTGGTCATAGTGTCTCTCCACAGCAATAGAATAGTGACTAAATACGACAGCTGGATAACGCAAATGTGCTATATAAGCAATGGGGTTTTATTCATCCATACAGAAAAATGCAGTCATGTTGCCTCCAAGAAAATGGTCGGAACCTGGAGGTCATCATGTTAAGTAACAGAGGACATCATTAAACAAATGTAGGCATGTATCTTAATGGTCTACCATCTGGGAACCAAGTACACGAGTCTCTCTCTTTCTCCCCTCTTCCCCTCTCCCAGCCTCTTCCTCCAAACAAACATAGGCATGGTGACACAGGCCTTTAATCACAGCGTTTGGGAGGCAGAGGACAGGTACATCTCTGTAATTTGAAGCCAGCCTGGTCTATATAGTTCCAAGACAGCCAGAGCTACATAGAATGACTGTCTTAAAACAAACAAAAAGCCAACCCCCCCCATGATGTACATACATAGGCAAAACACTGACATAAAATTGTGTTAAAAAAATTGTAAAAGGTCTTAGAGGGGGTAGATAACGATCACTGTACACATACATGTATGTTTGTTACACTAAACCTCTCTGTACAATTAATCTTTGCTAATTAAAAACAGTTGTATTACACAGCTTCCCTTCAGAGATTTCATGCTAGGAACAGGAAAGAGGGGAAAGAAAAGCTGAAAAATTCAAAGCAAGTTAACAAAAAATTATAACAGGACAATCATAACAATGAAGAGTAATTTTTTGATACATGGAATTGTAAAGTCTAAGAGCAAAGCTAAAAAAAACCTAACATTGCATCTGGTCTAGTGATGCATGCCTGTAATCTCAACACTTAGAAAGCAGAGGCAGGAGGATTACATGTTTCAGGCTATAATGGGGTACATAATGAGACACTGGCAGTGTTACTTAGGGTTTCTACTGTTAGGATAAAGCACCATGACTAAAGCCAAAACAAACAAAAAATAAGTTGGGGAGGAAAGGGTTTATTTTACACTTCCATATCACTGTTCATTATCAAAGGAGGGATACTCAAACAGGATGTGAACTCAAACAGAACAGGGACCTGGAGGCAGGAGCTGATGCACAGTGTATGAGCTGTTTACTGGCTCAGCCTGTTTTCTTGTAGAACCCAGGACCATCAGTCCAAGGATGGCACCACCCACAATGGATTGGGTCCTCCCTTATCAATTATTAGTTAAGAAAATGCCTTACAACCAGATCTTATGGAGGCATTTTCTCAATTGCCGTTTCCTCCTTTCAGGTAATTCTAGTTTATGTGTCATAGAACCACAGGCAACTCATAAGTCACAGGGAGTCCCTGAAACTGACCAAATTCAAATGGTCTGTCTATTTCTCCTCCTTTTCCCCAAGGTTACATAAACAGTAAGAACTGCTGAGGAGAACAGACTAGCCTGCTGCTTGGAAGAGACTCAGACCTGCCTGAAGGAGAGATTTTCTGACCTGTTGAGCTCTCTGCAAGTAGTGTAATGAAATCCAGGGTTCCTGCTTTTGGTGATGTAGCTGTCTTTGAGTTGTCCCTGCCCCTTCCCTTGCCCTTTTACCTATACTCCTGTGAATAACTCTAATAAACTCATTGGTTTACCAGATTGGACTTTGGTGGTATCATTACTTTGGTCCGTCATTGGTTCCTTCTTGAGTAAATGTTTGTAATGAGCCACAAATGAAAATAGTGTACACCTTCCTAATCATTTAAAGTAGTGGTTTTTCAACCTTCCTGATGCTGCGACCCTTTAATATCTCACATTGTGGTAACCCCTAACCATAAAATTATTTTTGTTACTACTTCATAACTGTCATTTTGTTGCTGTTATGAATTGTAAATATCTGTGTTTTCCAATGTTCTTAGGGGACCCCTGTAAAAAGGTTGGTCAACCTTCAAGGGGGTCATGACCTCTAAGTTGAAAACTGCTGATCTAAAGTCTGACTCAGCGACTTTTAGTATGTTTATTCATACATGCCACTATTGTCATAGTCAATTTTAAAACAATTCCTGTCACCTCAGAGAGCTGACACTGTTGTACATTAGTGTTTGCTGCTCTGCTCCTCTGCTCTTGTCAGTTTTCCTTCATCAGTCTCTTCTGGCTGCACATATCCCTATAGTGGACATAACATTCAAATGTCATACTGGGCAGTTTGAATTCCACTTCTTCCATTTAGTACACTGTTTCAGGGTCAATCCATGATTTTCATTCTTTTAATGGCTGTGAACTAATTTTCCACTTTTAATTTAATTAGAAATTGTTTGCCACTGAGCTAAGAGCTCTTATCCCTTTCTTTACTGAATTTTTTAGCCTATTTCAATAATTGGTCGTACTGAAAATAGAAATAATTACAACAGAATTATTTTTGGCCGGGTGGTGGTGGTGCATGCCTTTAATCCCAGCACTTGGGAGGCAGAGGCAGGCGGATTTCTGAGTTTGAGGCCAGCCTGGTCTACAGAGTGAGTTCCAGGACAGTCAGGGCTACACAGAGAAACCCTGTCTTGAAGAAAAAAAAGAAAAAAATTTGGAATGGTTCCTATAGACTTAGCTGGGTTTGTCAACCAGCATACCTTTCTTGGCTTTTCCTTAGTCTCTATGTGGACTAATTTAAATCATTAAATTTCTGTACCCTCTCACTCCCAAAGCTGGGGGTGGAATGAGGCCTCACATATGCTGAACTTCATCCTAACCCCATTTGGATAGCTACCTCTACAACTGCAAGACAAAAGATTCCATATGTTTTAAACTACCTGGTTTGTGGTACTTTGTTATGGCAGTCCTCCAAAACTAATACAGGCCACCTTTAGAAAACACATGTAGGCTACAAATGCATAGTTAAAATTGGTAGCTTCTCCTCCATTGTATGTGGTAATAATATGTGCTTATTTTTCACATTTATGAATTTTTTTATTTTTGTCTTTGTTTTCAAAGGCATTTTGCTATGTATGTAGCTCAGGCTTTGAACTTGGAATCTTTATATTTTAGCTAGATTGGTTACAGGTACCACCACACCTGCCTTATATCCGTCTTCATACAGTAGGAGAGGTTGGCTGTACATTAGCCATGACTCAAGTTTTATATGTTAACACTTTTTTTTTTTGGTGAATAAGTATAGTACTTTAAAAATTGTTAAGTGTGGCCAGACGGTGGTGGCGCACGCCTTTAATCCCAGCACTTGGGAGGCAGAGGCAGGCAGATTTCTGAATTCAAGGCCAGCCTGGTCTACAGAGTGAGTTTCAGGACAGCCAGGGCTACACAGAGAAACCCTGCCTTAAAAAAAAATTTTGTTAAGTGTGATAGCTATACAGGATGCTAGAAGTTCATTTATTACAATGTGCTATTTAATAATCATAATCTTACTTTATCAAGAAGATACTGAGTGCCTCCTATTGAGGTAATTTGTTTTTATATTAAGAGGATTTATGGAAAGTACAAACAGTTTCTTTGTAGCTTACTATGCATTTCCCCCTTTTACGTGTTGGGGGTTGGACTCCAAACCTCAGACACACTAGGCAAGCACTAAATCACTGAACTGCATCCACCCAGCCTTATTAAATATACTTTCTAATTACATTATTTATATTTTAAAAGTGTGTGAGTGCTGGTGTGAGAATGAATGGTACATGTGTGGAAGTCTGTATAGAGTGGCAGGAGTTATTTCTCTGCTCCCACCTTGTTGAAGTAGGGTCTTTGTTGTTTCTGTCATTCTGTGTACTCTAGAGTGACTGGGCTGGAGCTTCAGGTGCATTCCTGTTCACGAGTCTTGCTTTAGGAATGTTGGGATTACAGACTCAAGCCCCTGCATCTGGCTTTTTGGTGATCAAGCTCAGGTAGTCAGGATTACACCGTGAGCGCTTTGATTTGTTGAGCCATCTCACCTAAGTAGACCTTGCTTAGATGACAATATTGGTGTTTTCTGAATCTTTTTATTTCTTAAGAACTAATCTAACAGCGCAAGGACAGTATGAGACGTACAGCGTTGTGGGGTTTAAATCAGGGGACAATACCAAGTAGCCAGGGAAAAGCACTCATTTGTATTTTTACCATACTTACATTCAAAATATAGAATATAGTCAGAAGTATCTTAGAGATTTCCATCTCTGAGGTTAGGTACGAGTACAGATAGCTGTCAGGACTAGCATTGTTTAGAAATAACAGCCTTGGGGCTAGAGAGATGGCTCAGTGATTAAGAGTACTGACTGTTCTTCCGAAGTTCCTGAGTTCAAATCCTAGCAACCACATGGTGGCTCACAACCATCTGTAATGAGATCTGACGCCCTCTTCTGGTGTGTCTGAAGACAGCTACGGTGTACTTACATAAAATAAATAAACAAATCTTTAAAAAAAAAAAAATAACAGCTTTTCCCAGAATAAACTTTTCAGGAAAAGATGTAAAAGGACTCCTGATTAGACAAGTTATGAAAGTACAACATGCTTTTATCTTCTACTTGTCTTTATTTACTTAATTAAAAAATTCATTTGTGAGCTGAGCAGTCCTGGTGCTCGCCTTTAATCCCAGCACTTGGGAGGCAGAGGCAAGTGGATTTCTGAGTTTGAGGCCAGCCTGATCTACAGAGTGAGTTCCAGGACAGCCACGGATACACAGAGAAACCCTGTCTCAAAACAACAACAACAACAACAACAACAACAACAACAACAAAAAAGACAAAGAATGGAAAGTGCCCCCAATACCAAAATAGAACCAGAAACTACCAGATGTTTTCATACCTACCCTCCTCCTCTTACATGTATGTACGTAAAGTTTTTGTTTCCTGTCTTTTTGGGGCATGAGATCTCATATAGCCCTAGGCTGGCCTCGAATTTGCAATGTTCCTGCCTCAACTGTCAGAGTGCTGGGATTATAGGTATGTACCACCATGCCTGGACCTTACTTACTTTTTTATTTGCCTTTTGGGCTTTGCTGATAAATCAAAAGAAATTTGAAGTGGCTATATAAATTTCAGATAAAACAGACTTGAGAGGAAGTTTCCAGGAATAAAGACAAGGTACAGTCATTCATTTCTGCACAATGACATTGGTCAGAACTGGAGACTCTGTTACCTTCCATGCACCTGCTGCTGAGTACACTGGCAGCGGGTAATTGATGAGTGAAGACAACAGCAGAAAACACGTTCCTCTAAGATTATGAGGACAGACCACATTCCTGAATATGAGATGCTCTTTTACTTGTGCCCACAGACCAGAGTAGAGTAAAGTTAAAACTAGTTGCTCTGTCATTGTATAACTTGTGTTGTAAAATTAGAAAAATAGTTTGGAAATATAAAAAATTCTGGACACTTTAAACATTATCCTAAAATAATAGGGGATAAAGAAATTTCGAGAGAAAGTAAAAATGTTTTGAGAAAAAGAAGAAAGTGGCCCGACTTTAATCCCAGCTTTTGGGAGGCAGAGGTAGGCCGATTTCTGAGTTCGAGGCCAGCCTGGTCTACAGAGTGAGTTCCAGGACAGCCAGGGCTACACAGAGAAACCCCGTCTCGAAAAACCAAAAAAAAAAAAAAAAAAAAAAAAAGAAGAAGAAGAAAATGAGAGCAGTTTAACATGGAAGTGAAAGAGGCTAACATGAAATGCTGAAGATAGATTCAGAGATGAAGGGTCAAATCACTGTTCAGAACTTGTAGTGCAGGGAATTAAAGGCCGAACAGTGTAAGCCTAAAGCCTAGAACCTGTGGAAGATGATACATTATAAAATTGAATGTAAAGATGTGAAAAAGTCAAAACTAAAAGCAATTTTAGAATTTCATTTATTTTTGAGACAGTTCCGTGTAGCTGAGGTTGGAATCTTGGGGATGAGCTCAGGGGGTCACCAGGTTGCATGGTAAGCACTTTTACTTGGGGGCAAACCTGGAGCAGCTGGCATTAGATCCTGCCTGTGGGAGCCAGGTTCTGAACAACCTGTTTCTCAAAGGCAGCCTCACTGACAGTGTTATTAACTCCATGTTGGCCTTCCTGGCCGGGTTCACTCTGACCCATCTCATCAGGAGCCTGGCAGATCACATTCAAAGTGACACATTGAAAAACTGCTGGAAGTCCTCTAATGTATGTATTTTTTTGTGTTTGATTTATTTATTTTATGCATATGAATATACTGTTGCTGTCTTCAGACGCACAAGAAGAGGATGTCAGATCTCATTACGGGTGGTTGCTGGGATCTGAACTCAGGACCTTCGGAAGAGCAGTCAGTGCTCTTACCCACTGGGCCATCTCACCAGCCCCTGAATTCGACCTCTTGAAGAGCAACGAGTGCTCTTACCCGCTGAGCCATCTCTCCAGCTCTAGACCTAGGTCTTCTAAGTAAATACTCTGCCCCATGATTCTTCCCTTGGGTCCCACATTTTATCTTGCTTGTTTTTTAGAGGCCTTCTCCTCAGGAACCAGGGCCATCTGGTGTCTTCTGTAATTCTATTTCAAAAGGAAAGACAGTCTAGCAGGGAAGGACTCTGAAAAGCAGGAGGTACCCAGGGTAAAATCCTTGCTCCATTAGTACGTGCAGCTGAGTCTTTGTTGTTTTAGCTCTCCTCTGTTTTGTGGAATGGCTTAATATGTCTTAGAATATTTTTCCATACTATTCTTCCCTTCCCCCCCACCCCCGCATAGAATTTTCATGCGGATGAAAATTGGATGAAGTATAGGATGTGCGGAGAGACCACCACTTTACAGCTTTGGACAATCTATGCTGAGAGTACTGTCTACTGTCAGAAGTTGGAGCAGATTTTTTCTGCATGCATTGGTGTTTTAATGTCTGTATGTGAATTACTATACATAAACTTTTTAAAAAAGATTTATTTATTTTATGTATATGAGTACACTGTAGCTGTACTGATGGTTGGGAGCCTTCATGTGGTTGTTGGGAATTTGAATTCAAGACCTCTGCTTGTTCTGGTCTAAAGATTTATTATATCTACTCTGTTGCTGTGTTAAGATGTATCAGAAGAGGGAGTCAGATCTCATGGATGGTTGTGAGCCACCATGTGGTTGCTGGGATTTGAACTCGGGACCTTTGGAAGAATAGTCAGTACTCTTAATCACTGAGCCATCTCTCCAGCCCCCACTATACATAAACTTAAGGGTGGCTGGCATGTTAATTCAGAAGATAGTTTATAGTGCTTAAGCTTTTTCCCCCTATCATACAAGATTTGAGATCTTAAGGTCATACAAGTATTGCATGGCTTGTAATCTTTATATATATATATGTGTGTGTATATGTGAGTGTGTGTGTATATATATATTACAAGTTTTGTTTGTGTTTTTTAATTATTGTAAGTATACATGTGCGTGTGTTTATACTCATGCATGTGTGCCATGGAGGACAGAGGACAACTTTGTGGAGCTTGTTCTCTCCTTCCATCTTTCGTGTGAGTTCTAGAGATCAAGCTCAGGGTCTAGGCATCCGTGAGTACATTCACTGACTGAGCCATCTTGTTAGTCCACAAAGTCTTTTTAAAGAAACATTGTTGCTCTTAGGTTATTGCTCTCTTGTCTCTTGCCTTTTCTCTCCCCCTCCCTTTTCCACTCTCCACGTGGCCATGGCCTGACTCTACTTTTTTACCTTCTCTCTCTTTCTGTTTTGTACAATAAAGCCCTAAAACCTTGGGGGAAAAAAAGAAAAAAGAAAAAAGGAAACATTGTTTATCCAAGTGTGGTAGTGCACACCTTTAACCCCAGCACTTAGGTGTTGGTGGATGTGTGTGAGTTTGAATTCATCCTGATCTATGTAGTGAGTTCTAGGATAGCCAAAGCAATGGAGAAAGACCCTGTCTCAAAAACAAAAATGAAAAACAGCAACCTTTACTTATTTTATGTGTGTATGTGCCTGTGTATATGTATGTGTGCCACATGCATGCAGGTGCCTGTGGAGGCCACAGACGTTATTGGCTACTCTAGATGAGTTGTCCCGAACCTTCCTAATGCTGCGACTCTTTAATACGGTTCTTTATGTTGTGGTGACCCCCAATTATTAAATGATTTTGTTGCTACTTCGTTACTAAGCACATGCACATACACATATACATACACACAAAACTTCATTTTGCTACTGTTATGAATCATAATGTAAATACCTGTGTTTCTGATGGTCTAAGCTGAGACCTGTGAAAGGGCCATTCAGCTCCCAGGTTGAGAACCATGGCTCTGGATTGTTAAGTGTGGTGTTGAGAATCAAGCTCTGGTTCCCAACAAGAGCAAGTGTTTCTGTGGAACCATCTAGCCTGTTCCTTACAAACTCTTTTAATGGTATTTTTTTAAATGTACAATTCTATGAAAATCTATTAGGGCTGGTGAGATGGCTCAGCAGGTAAAGGTGCTTGTTACCAAGCCTGGAATCCACTTGAGAGAAGGGAAGAACTAACGCACTCGTTGCTCTGAGTAGCCAGCATGTGCACATACACACACATGTTTAGCAACGCCCCTGCTATGCCTTATTTCATAAGCACTTATCTTTGAGATTGTTTACTTTTGTATAACTATTTAAATCCAAGGGTCAGTTTCAGACTTATGTATTTCTTTTTTCTTTTCTTTTTTTAATATTTATTTATTTTATGTATGTGAGTATGTATGTGAGTAACTGTCTTCAGACACACTGGACAGACGAGGGCATCAGATCCCATTACATATGGTTGTAAGTCACCTGTGGTCGCTGGGAGTTGAACTCAGGACTTCTGGAGAGCAGTGTGTTTGTAACTGCTGAACCAACTCTCCAGCCATGTATTTCTTTTCTCTTTTGGCTAAATTTTGTTGTATACTTATGCAGTTGGCATGCTTAATGGCAGCAGTATATAAATTACACATAATTTTCTGACTCTTAGAGAACAGAGGAGATTTAAAGTTTTACCTAATCAGGTTGCCTGACTAACCTCCCCAAAACTTAACCTTAACCAGGTCTTTAGGTTTGGGTCCTATAATTGCTACTTGTGGTTATTGGTAGGGAACTTAACCTCTATTTCTGAACAGCTTCAACTTATAAAGTTCTGCATTGAGCCCCTCCCACTCTCTTAGCCATTTAAATTAATTTTGTACCTTCAAAGCTGGTATCTTTATGTGAAAGTACTCTTTAGTGTATTTGAAGACACATTGATAAAAGGTCTTGTTGGACAGGCCAGGCAGTGTTGGCACATGCCTTTAATCCCAGCACTTGGGAGGCAGAAGGAGGCAGATTTCTGAAGGCTCTCTACATAGTGAGTTCCAGGACAGTGAAGGCTACACAGAGAAATTGTCTTAAAAAACCACGCACATGAGCATGCACACACAGGATCTTGTTAGTCTTGCTTGTTCAGGACGCCCGTCCTGATATTCCTTCCTTGGCTTTTATATATTTTTTTGACCAAAATCTCAATAAAGAATATTCTTTACAAAGAAAGAAGGAAAAATACATTTACATCTTGATGGAATTTACTGGCATGTACACAAATACTGTGTGTGTATGTGTACTTTTATTTTTTAGTAGAAGAAAGTCCATTGGGTTATAGTTCTTGATGGGGCGTGCACAGTGGTAAGGCATCATGAGCAGAAGGCCAGAGCAGGAAGCTGAGACATCACAGCTTTATTTTATTTTATTTTTTATAAGTTTTTTTTAAAGATTTTTATTTATTTATTATATATTAGTACCCTGTAGCTGTCTTCAGACACTCCAGAAGAGGGCGTCTGATCTCGTTAAGGATGGTTGTGAGCCACCATGTGGTTGCTGGGATTTGAACTCAGGACCTTCGGTGCTCTTAACCACTGAGCCATTTCTCCAGCCCCTCACATCTTTATTTTTGAACAGGAAGCTAAGCACTATATAGATTTTAAAGGTATATGCTAGTGAAATATAAATTTTGTAAGTTGATATTTTGGAGACAAGGTCCTGATGCTCCTAGAACCAGGAGTATTGGTCAGGCTGGCCTTGGACTCACAGAGACCTGCCTGCCTTCCTTCCTTCTGCCTCCTGAGTGCTAGAATTAAGTGTGTGCCGTCAGGTAGGCTTCACTTTGTAGCTTGGAAAACACTCTGGTCTGTTATGTTGGAAGCATGTAGTAGAGATAAGCAGTTCCCAGCCTGGAGAGGTGGCTTGTGAGTTAAGAGCACTTGCTGTTCCTCTAGAGAACCTGAGTTTGGTTCCTAGCATTTGCATGGCATCTCACAGCCATGTATAACTCTGGTTTCAGCATCTGACATGGTCTTCTGACTTCCGAGGACAATTGGCATGGGCATGGTGTATATACATACATGTAGGCAAACATAAAATAAAGACAAATAGATCTAAAAGAATAGTTTCAAAGTCTGGATGTTAGAATAATAGCAAAAGCAGGTTTAATCCCTGTCACCTCAGTGATTTTTAAGTAAAATTTAGCAGGATCACCAGGTTTGTGATAATGACTGAAATAAAACTAAAACGTGCTTTTTGTTCTTACTCTTAGGTGGCGACAGACAAGGTGGCAGAAAAGCTGAGTTCTACTCTCTCATGGGTGAAGAACACAGTATCGTACACAGTCAGTCAGATGGCCAGTCAGGTGGCAGGACCATCTGCCTCACTACACACCACATCCTCGTCTCCCACACTGTCAACACCAACAGAGTCTCCGTCTTCCCCATCAAAGTTGAGTCCAGATGACTTAGAACTCCTGGCTAAGCTGGAGGAACAAAACAGGTAAGTGCAATTGTTGGACATTTCTCTTGATTCTCATACAAACCAAACCATAGTCCAGCTTAAGTATTCGTTCCTACTAAGAATGCTTGTTTCCTCGTTTCCCGGTTTTTGGCCCTTTGTTTATCAGAATTATGCTGCAGACACCTTTAGGCATTGCCTGAGGATGCTGGTTTAAGACTAAGATATGCTTAACCTAATAGCACTCCCCATTCCTTTCTTAGCATTTTAGACTCTAAATCCTTCATGACTTTTATGAATTATTAAGGCAAAACTACCTTTTTTAATTTTTTTTTTTTTTTTTTTTTTTTTTTTAGAGTAGGGGAGTGAACCCCTAGGCCTTGCATGTTAGGCAGAAACTCTCTTACTAACCTGTGTTCTCAGTCCTCCATTTTTATTTTAAACTTTCTAAGTAGTTTCCTTTGTTTAAAATATAAAATAATTCAGTCAAGTCTAGGTATCTGATTTTAGAGTGAGAAGTCCTATGGAAGCTAAGGTATCCCATGCCCATAAGAATGAGACAGTAGTTATTTTGTCTCTTAGGAATCCAGATACTGTTTACTCTGTTGTTAAATTTTGAACTCTTTAGAGATGGGTGTGGGTGCACTCCTGTGATTTTAGTACTCAACAAGGCCGAGCCAAACTCTGAGCTTGAGGCCAGCTTGGTCTATATAGTGAAGCTCCAGTATCTCTGGAGCAGCAGCTTTTTGTGCCTGGTCAAGGTACAGTGCGATGGCTTTAAGGGTAAAGGATAAGTTTTAATAGCTTTTTTTGATGTGTAACTCTGGTTAAACTATTCACATGTTTTTAAAACATTGAATGAAGAGTTCATTAAGCTCTTTTTTATTTTGTTTTGTCTTCTTGAGGCAGAGTTTCCTTCTGTAGAAACTGTCTGCTGTTTCTGGCTGTCCTGGAACTCATAGATACAGCCGCCTCTGCCTCCTGAGCATTGGGATCTCAGGTGTGCACCACTACCACTTGGCCAACAATTGCTCCTGCCATATTTTCTTCGATTATTTTAGTTCATGTTCATGTTTTTTTGCTTAATATATCTGAACCATGGCTAGGGTCATGAAAATCCCAAATGTGTAGTCAATGCAGATGTCACTGTTGTGGGATTGAGAAGTGTCTAGGACAAGATGGGGTTACCTTCATCACTTTAGTTGTCATCAAACATTTTTTCTGAGACTGGGTCTCATGTAGCCCAGGCTAAGGAGGATCTTGAACTTCTTATTTTCCTGCCTCTATCTGGTGAGTGCTGGTGCTACAGGTGGTACACCACACACAGTTTATGTGGTGTTGGAGATTGAACCAAGAGATCATGTGTGTTAGGCAAGCACTCTACCACCTGAGCTGCATCCCTAGATCATGATCACAGTGTTGAATTTTAGCCATTTTGATAGGTATTGATACTACATGGCTTTATTTTGTTTTACTTTCACTTAAATTTTTTTTTTTTTTTTTTTGTCTCTTGTTTGACCTGCAACTCACTGTGCAACGAGAGCGGGATGCCTCTATGTCCCAAGTTCTGGGGTTACACACATGTGCCACCATGTCTGCCAGTAATGCATTTTTTAAAAAAAGGAATTATTTACTTTTCAGTGTATGAGTGTTTGCAGGCATACGTGTTTGAACATCATGTGTGTGCCTGGTAGCTGCAGAAGTCAGAAAAGGGTGTTGGATTTCCTAGAACTGGAGTTAGAAGTCATTATAAATTGTCAAGTGGGTGCTGGAAACCTGGGTCCTCTGTAAGAACAGCAAGTACTGTTAACTTGTGAGTTATCTCTTTAGCCCCAGTAGTGCATGTGGATTTATTTGTGTTTTTCTACTGATGTTAATGTATTCTTATTACATGTTTGTTTGTTGTCTGCACATATCCTTTGCTGTTGCTTTTTGGAGGCATGGTTTTACTAGGTAGCCTTGGAACTCACTATGTGGACTAGGCTGGCCTTGAACTCAGACATCCACCTGCCACTGCCTTACCAGAGCTAGGAGTAAAGGAGGTACCACTATGCCTGGATTATCTCTGATTTTACAAATTTATGTTGTTTCCTTTAGTATATCCGAGAATTCTTTTTTTTTTTTTTTTTTTTTTATCTTGTGTGTATAGGCGTTTTGCCTGCATGTATGTATATATATGAGTATCATATATGCATGCCTGGTGCCCGTGGAGGAAAGGCATTGGATCCCATGGAACTTGAGTTAAAGATAGTTGAGAGCCACTGTGTAGATCCTGGTATTCAAAATCAGGTTCTCTGGGAGACTAGTTGGTACTCTTAATTGCTGAGTCATCTCTCCAGCCACTGTTTTGAGAATTCCTCGTTTAAGATGCAAATTCTTTTTCAGGAGGTTGATTTTCATATCTTTCCTATTGGTGATTGTCATTTTCCTAAAATATCTTTTGAGGAATAGAAGTTGTGTGTGTGTGTGTGTGTATGTGCGTGTGCACAAATGGATGTGAGTGTGTTCAACATGGATGTAAGTGCATGTGTGGAGGTAGAGGCCAGAGATTTATGCCAAATATCTTCTCTGTTGTTTTCCACTGTGCTTTTTGGGTCAATGTCTCATTGAACCTGAAGCTCATTGATTATCTGGCAAGCAAGTTTCAGAGACCTGCCTGTCAGTGTTCTCCCTCTCTCACCCTCCACTGGGATTACAGGCAATGGCCCCATGCCCAGCTTTTCTATCAGCGCAGAGGATCCAAACACAGATGTGACCTCATATTTACATAGGAAGTGCCTTACTGACTAAGCTACCTCCTCAGCACCTAGATTCTACAGCACCTACAGTTCTGATGAAGTACTAACTTAAAGATTTACTTCCAGGGATTGTGCATTTGGTGACCGAAGATCATACAAACTATCTTTAATATTTTCTCTTTCTTTCTTTCTTTCTTTCTTTTTTTTTTTTTTTTTTTTTTTTTTCAAGACAGGGTTTCTCTGTGTAGCCCTGGCTGTCCTGGAACTCACTCTGTAGACCAGGCTGGCTTCCAACTCAGAAATCTGCCTGCCTCTGCCTCCCAAGTGCTGGGATTAAAGGCGTGCGCCACCACCGCCCGGCTTATATTTTCTTATTGTTTTACTTTGTTGATGTTGTTAAAAGATATGGCACCTCACTGGATTGCTATCTGCCCCTCATACTCCTGGGTTCGAGTGGTTTTATTAAATTTGCTTGTATGTGATACAAGATTAGTGTTTGAGAAGCTCTTAAAGCTTTTTGTGTGTATGGGTGTTTTGCCTACATGTCTGTCTGTCTGTCTACCACATATATGCCTGATGCTGACTGAGGCCAAAAGAGGGACTTGGCTCTCCTGAAACTGGGGATAGACAGTTGTGTGCATATTTGATTGTTCTATGGCATCTGTTAAAATAACTTTTTTTTTGAGACAGGGTCTCTCTGCTGCATAGCTCTGGCTGTTCTGGAACTTCCTATGTGTACCAGGTTGGCCTCCAAGTTCCAGAGATCTACCTGCCTCTGTCTCCCCAGTGCTGGAATTAAAAATGTGTACCATACTCAGTTCCTTTATTTGCTTTTCACATGCTCTTTTTGTAATTAATTGGATACTTTAGTTAGACATGGGTTGTTTATAGATGTTTGAGTCTGTATCTGCACTCAGCTTCATTCTGTTCATCTTTATTTATGGTCATAAGGTTGTACTGCCTTTTCATTATAGCTTTGTAATAGGTTTGGAAATCAGATAATAGTCTCTTATAGTACTTTGAATAAGAATGGTTCTGTAGACTCAGTAATTTCAATGCTTGGTTTCTAACTGGTGGAACTATTTGGTGGAAAAGATTAGGAGATGTGGCCTTATTGGAGGTGTGTCACTGTGGGTGGGCCTTGAGTTTTCAAAAGCCCATGCCAGGCCTAGCAGAAAGATATACTTAACTTTATTAAAAACAACAAAAATCCAAATAAAATGTTGTCCCTGAAGATCTAGCTTTCTTCTTCTCCTTTACCCTGCCACCTCTCATTTCTCTGATCACAGGTGAGGAAGCTGTGTAGTTTACAAGTAAAAAGTGCTTGGCAGAATTACTACCTGTGACCCCAAAGTAGGCGTCTCACCAGCACATATCCCATGGAGACCCCACTCCTTTTGTCTGTAACTGTCTGGTTTAAGTGGTAGGAAAGTGGGAGCAGTGTTGCAGGAAATTAAGATGTAAGACTCGAGAACAGAGAATCATTTTCATTTACATGGTTTCATTGCAGCTATTTCTTTAAAAGAAAAAATAAGTGTATGTGGCAGCCCCAGAAAAATGTGAAGAAATAGTTTAGTGCAATATCAGAGATTAGTTTGAAGAAAGTTAATAATTGATAGACTTAAAGTTGAAATAGGACAGATTTTTTTTTGGTTTGTGTTAATGTGCTTTTCTTTTTTCTACAAAAAATACAAAGGCATTGGCAGAGATGAATTTAAAGAGGTAAGCTTCAAGTGTGGATGATTTATTTTAATTCAGTGGGGAAATGTTAGTGTTGGAAGGTGTTAACTATCTGTGGTGTTTAAGTTTTGATCTCTCATCCTTGTCTCCTGTTACATAGTACTTTTCAGGGTGTCACTCAGGGAGACACAACAATGATGAAATAGCCATTTATACTACATAGGTTTTAAAAATGGAATTGCCACAAATCTTTGATACCCTAGTCTAAATATCTACTTAAGACCTGTACTGTTTAGCGTTTTAGCCGCTAGCCCACAGAGTTGCTGGGCACTTGAAGTGTGCCCAGTCTGGCTTCCATATGCTCTAAGTGTGAACTGTACCAGGTTGTGAAGACTTGTTTTGAAAAAAGTCATAAATGGGGACTGGGAGGTGGCTCAGAGGTTGAGAGCACTGACTGCTCCTCCAGAGGGTCAGAGTTTAATTCACAGCAACCACATGGTGGCTCACAACCATCTATAAGGAGATCTGGCACCTTCTTCTGGTGTGCGGGCATACATGCAGGCAGAACACTGTACATAGTAAATAAATAAATATCTTTTTAAAAGAAAAAAGTCATAAATCATCAATTTTAAGGAAACTGACTACATATTAAAATGACATTTCTTTATACTGAATAAAATAAATGAGCTTTGTCTGCTGGCTCCTGCTTGAGACCCTAGCACGCAAGGCTAAGGAGAGAGCATCACTGCAAGTCCCAGGTCACAATAAACAGGGAAACCCAAGTAAAGTCGGTCATGAAAATGAGCCACTTGTTAAGGTTTTGAAATGTGGCTGCTGTCTGGAACATTAAAAGTTGTGTAAGTGGCTTGCATTTCAGCTGCACAGTCTGCTCTAGATGGTCTACTGTTCATTAAATACTTAAAAAAAAATCTTAGAAAAACAGCATTACCTCAGTTTCCCTAGGATATGCTCTATAAAAATCCAGCAAAATCCATTAATGAATGGAAATATTATAAGCAAAACAAATACTTCAAGTCTAGTCAAGATATATCTTTAAGATTTATTTTTATTTTTTATTTTTTAATTTTTTATATGTTTTTTTTTTTTTTTTTGAGAGACAGGGTTTCTCTGTATAGCCCTGGCTGGCCTCGAACTCACTCTGTAGACCAGGCTGGCCTCGAACTCAGAAACCTACCTGTCTCTGCCTCCCAAGCACTGGGCTTAAAGGCGTGGCCACCACCGCCCGGCAGGTTTATTTTTATTTGTTGTGTCTGTTTGCCTGAGTGTGTGTGTGATCCTGTGGAGGTGAGAGAAGGCTGAAAGGGGTTTGGAATCCCTAGACTAGAGTGAGTCATGGCTGTGAGCCAGCATCTGTGTGCTGAGAACGGAGCCTGGGGCTCTGCAGACAGCAAGTGCTGTTCCCATATGGTTTTCTAAACAGCCTTTGTCGGCCTTGCTGTTTTATAAATTACCTTAGCAATTTGCAGATTGCCAGTTGGCGTGCTGACGAGTTGTTGTATCTTACTCTGATACCCACAGTGAGAGCCACATCTGATATTCAAAGCGTTGAACTCTCCTCACGATTGCCAGATTTCTGTGTTCTTTACTTTGTTCTTCCCTGAACTTTAGACTTATGTTCCCAACTCCTGTTAGTACTGTCTACAGGGATGTCTCTCAAGTCTGTCAGAGCACAAATACTAATGCCTGACAACTGTTCCTTCTGTTGATACTGTTGAGAGTTTTGTATGTGTGTACCTCCTCCTCTCCTAGCTCTCTCACTCTTACTCCCTTCTTCCAGACAGTTTCTCATCTATTAAGGTTTCTTGCATGTGGATGAATATAGGCTTGTTTACTTGTATGAACATGTACAACTAACCACTGAAGAAAGAGACTCTCCTTGTCCTGGTAGCCATTAACTGCCAAGGCTACTCAAGGAGGAGTGGAGTCTTAGAAGCCCCTCTTCTCACCCATGATAGAATATTGACAGGCCCAGTCTTGTGAAGGTGACCACAGATGCTGCTGTATTATTTCCAAAAATGTGTTTCATATCACTCCCTCTCTCCATCTTCCTGCTTTTGTAGTCGTTCTGCCGTCTCTTCTGTGATGGTCCCTGGGCCTCAGGAGAGTCCTTGAGAGTCCTGTTTAGGGCCCGAGCACTCGATAGTTAGTTACTCGTAACACCTGAACATTTAATGTTTTTGCATTACACACATTCTCTCTCTCTCCCTCCCTCTCTCTCTCTCTCTCTCTCTCTCTCTCTCTC